>PVHP010032845.1:0-20068 GCA_004024765.1 Zapus hudsonius | reverse complement strand
AAGGCTCAGTACACACACACACACACACACACACACACACACACACACACACACACACACACTTTACTTTTGTAGGGCTAAATATTAAATCCAGAGCTTTGGCAGGTGTGGTGGCTCATGCCTGTGGTCCAATTACTCAGGAGGCAGAGGCAGGGGACTGAGGTAGAAGTTTTAGGATGGCACGGGATACAAAGTTAGACTGTCTCAAGTAACAACCAAATATCCAGAACGTCACACACATGCAAGGGAAGTGCTTCCAGCTCTCTGCCCTTCTGTGCTTTTTTTTTTTTTTTTTTGTCTCCATCACCCACCCACTTGTTTTGTCCTGCAGTGGAGTCTCTTACTGATCTTGAGGCTTGCCGTTTACAAACCCAATGATTCTCCAGTCTCCGTAACCCCAAAGGACTGGAGTTACAGACATGCATGGCTTTTGTCCAGATGTTTATGTGGGTTCCAGAGATTTGAACTCGAGCAGTTCAGGCCCTTCTGCCTGGGCAAGAAATGCACTAACCACTGGTCCGTCCGTCCAGCTCTTTTTTTGTCTTTTTCTTTTGAGGTGTGGTCTAGCTATGCTGCCCAAAGTAGCCTCAGACTCCTGGGCTCAAGAGGGTGGCTAGGACTACATAGTAGGTGTGCACACATGCCTGGCTCAGTTTGCCATTTTATAAAATGAAACCATAATACTCTCATATTTTCATGAGCAAGCACATCAGGAAAGTACAGAACAGGAGAAATAGCTCATTTAGTAAAGTACTTGCCTTACAAGCATGAGGAACTGAATGTTTTCCTTAGTACTCATATAAAATACTGGATGTGGAGTGAGAGATGGCTCAGTGGTTAGACACTAGTGTGCAAAGCCTGATAGCTTGGGTTCAATTCCCTAGTACCCATGTAAAGTCAGATGCATAAAGTGGCACATTCATCTCATGTTTCTTTGCAGTGGCTAGAGGCCCTGACATGCCCATACTCATACACACACACACACACACACAGAAACACACATTCTCTCCCTCTTCTCTTGCAAATAAATATACTTAAAATATATGCTAGGTGTAATGGCACACACCTGCAATCCCAGTGCTGGGGAGAGATAGGAGAATCTCTGAACCACTGGACAGCCATTGTAGCCCAAATGGTGAGCTCCAAGCCTATGAGAGATGCCATCTCAATGGAGGTGAATGGCATTTCTGAGAATAATACCCAAGGCCTCTCACTTCTACACACACACACACACACACAAAACAAAAGTAAAGTTCAGTGCATCATCAGGCTCAGAAGCTTGGGACCCTCAAGCTGCCAGAACTATATACTAGTTCTTTCTGGTGAAAATGAGGCAGAGTAATGGGTAGATGGACAGGAAAGGATAAGAAAGTGAGGCCTGAGATGAAGAGGCCAAAGCCCCCAAGGCAGTAAGAAAGCAAGCTGAAGGACTAGAGATGGTTCAAGATGATTAAAGGCTTACTTGCAAAACCTGAAGCTCGAGTTCAATTCCCCAGTATCCATGTAAGGCCAGATATTCGTTTGCAATGGCAATAGGTCCTGATGTGCCCATACTCTCCCTCACCCTCTGCTGGCAAATAAATAATAATAATAGTCATGATAATAACAATAAAACTGTAAGAAAGCAAGCTGGAGCTGGGCATGGTGGTGCACACTTTTAATCCCAGCACTCAGGAGGCAGAGGTAGTAGGAGGGTCACCACTGAGTTTGAGCCTAACCTGAGTACGAGGTCAGCCTGGGCTATAGTGAGGCCCTACTTAAAAATAAAAAAAATCTAAATAATAATGATGATGAGTTGAAAAAAGAAAGCTGGAAGGATTGACGTGGGGAAAGTTGAGTTTCCATCATCCATGGGGGCTAGAGCTGCACCTCCCTCCCTCCGTCCAGCCCAAACACCTAAGCCCACCTACATTCCCTTTCCTCCATTGGTGCCAGATCCCTGGGTCCTACTCATATCAAATACTTGCAAGAAACCAAGCCTTTTAGGTTGGGCATGGTAGTTCACATCTGTAATCCCAGCACTTGGAGAGCAGAGGTAAGAGAATCTGGAGTTCAAGGCCAGCCTGGGCTACATGAGATCCAGTTTAAAAAAAGACCACAAAGAATCACTTTCTCTTGTGACTTCTATCCTCCAGGCTCACCTTCTCTTTTGGCCTGGACACCCTTCCCACCATCATGTTCTAAGCAAGGTCTTGAAAATTTTTAGAAAGTTTTTTCAGATTGCCTCACATCCATCAGCTCATCTAACATGACCACAGTGCTTGCTCATGATTTTTAAGCATTTCCATCCTTTACAGTGGTAGGAACTTTATACTGCCATACAGAGAAGAGATGTGCACCTACTGGAAGCCTCACAGCTAAGAAACCTGTCCAAATTCTGGGTTATGGAAGCCTGAAACCACTGCCAGGTGCTCTGCTCAGCTGGGAGCGGTGTAGTGTCCCCAGGCTGTGTGGCTTCACTGCTACCGACAGCACCCCAGACAGACTTGAACTTCTTAGGTCAAAGGCTGCCTCATGTCATTTCTACTTTCCAGTGCTTCCTTGGGGTTGCATTCATGTCCTTGATGCTTCTCAGGCTGGTGCTAGGAATCACACCAGTGCAGAGGGCACTGCCACCGCTTCCATCTAGCCCCTCCTATCTCTGTTGCTGGTGGCGCTCTGTCCCTCCATTTTGCCTCATACAAGCTTCAATCTCGGATTCTTTCCTCCTCTACTCACCACCCAAGACAGATAAGAGTCTGGTACAAGGCACCACTTCAGGACTCTAAATAAGGTTTTCTTTGAGCAAGAAGCCAAAAGATCCATTCAACAGTGGAGGCCAGGAATAAAGTTAAAACTATGATCTATGTTTAGGGGCAGAGGCCTATCTCAAGACAAGAAAAGGGAAGCCTTCTGTAAATAAGCAAAAGGGGAAGAAACTGTTAAAACACTGGAGACCTGCAAGGGAGGCAACATGTTTTCTCTCTGTGAACAAAACTCACCTTTTTGAAGGCCCTATGCCAGGGTACTCAAGCCACCATACTAGCCGTTTTCCCCTGGGCCCTAACTCCAAATACACATTTCTGACATGGTGGTATGAGGACCCAGGTAGTTCCTCAACTCAAGACGCTGTTAGCTGAGGTCAGCAAGGAGGGGAAAAGAACAGAACCAGGCTCCGCCTCTGTCCTGGAGCACATGCTAGTTTCTATTCTGCTGGTGTGTGGTCATATGACTATGGGTGGCAGAATGATGGTCCCTTAAGATGTCAGTGTCAGAATCTCAGGGAATTTTTTATTCCACAACAAGTGAATTAAGATATCTTCCAGAGCCAGGTGTGGTGGCGCATGCCTTTAATCCCAGCACTCGGGAGGCAGAGGTAGGAGGATCACCATGAGTTCAAGGCCACCCTGAGACTACACAGTGAATTCCAGGTCAGCCTGGGCCAGAGTGAGACCCTACCTCGAAAAACCAAAAAAAAAAAAGATATCTTCCAGATAAAATTAAGATTGTTGGCCAACTGAGAAAAAATAAAAAGACTATGTGGAGTGTGGCTCAGTGGTAGAGCAGCTGCTTAACATGTGTGGAGCCCTGAGGTTAGCTCCAGTATTACATGCATGCATAAATAATAAAATAATAAATAATTTTAGGTTATCACAGTGAGTTCAATATAATCATAAGGGTCCTTAAACATGGAAGAGGAAGGCATGAGTCAGAACCAAAGAGACCATGCTAAGAACCACTAGTGGCTTTGAGGATGCTGGACCATGGAGAGCCACTGTAAGCCAAAAATGTGAAAATAATATTTTCCACTACAGCTTCCAGAAAGGAATACAGCCTGTTTTTATCTTAGGGAGACCTGTTTGGGCCCAGAACTGAAAAGTGAATGTGTTGTGTGAAGCCACTAAGTTTTTTGTAAATCTGTTATAGCAGCAAACAGAAACTCATACAGGGACAAAAGGGAATAGATATCTGCCCTTTTATTAGAAGTTGTTTAGTATTATTTATTTATTGGTTTTTCAAGGTAGGTTCTCGCTGTAGCCCAGGCTGAACTGGAATTCACCATGTAGTCTCAAGGTGGCCTCAAATTCATGGAGATCCTCCCACCTTTGCCACATGAGTACTGGGATTAAATTCATGCACCACCATGCCCAGCTGTTTGGTCTTCTTAAAAAGAAATATTATTATTATTTGAGGTAGGATCTCACTGTAGCCCAGGCTGGCCTCAAACTCAGTGATCCTCCTCCTACCTGCTGAGCACTGAGATCAAAGGTGTGCCCCACCATGCCTTGTTTTAATTATTCCTCATTTTTATTTGTAGGTGTATATGTGTTTGGGCATGCCATGGTCTCTTGCCATGGCAAATGAACACATGTCCAGCTTTAAGTGGGTGGCTGGGAAACTGAACCAGGGTGGGAAGGCTTTGCAAGCAATCACCTTTAACTACTCAATCATCTTTTACCCCTTGGCTTATTTGGGTTTTGCTGTATAGCTAAGGATGGCCTTAAACTTAGGAACCTCCTGCCTCAGTCTCCTATGTGCTGGAACTATAGGAATGTACCACCATATCCAAATCTAATTAGTTTTTTCATTTTTGGTTTGAAAGGGGCTCACTTTGTAGTCCAGGCAATCCTCCTGCCACATCTTTCCAAGAGCTAAGATTACAGGTATGTATCACCATGCCTGTCTTATAAGGACTCAATGAATGGCATATAAAAGCTTCTTGGGCTGGAGAGATGGCTCAGTGGTTAAGGCACTTGCCTGCAAAGCCTAATGACCTGGTTTTGATTCCCCAGTGCCTATATGTGATAGATAGTTTGAAGGGGTACCCCCCAAAGATTCAAGAGTTTATTCAAGTTTTTCTCCAGTTGCCTGGCTGAAGGATGTGTTACCTTGGCCAGATCCTAGGGTCAAGCCCTAAGGTTTCTGGGGTGGGTCTGAATTCCAGCTAAACATATGCAAAGAGCAGTCTGAGCTCAAGCATGGAGTTCCTGCTGTTTGAGTGTGCTTGCTTGCTTGAGGTGATGGGTTTCTCTCTCTGCTTGAACATGTGAAAGGGGGCCAGCCTCTTTCTTCATTAAGGAACTTCCCTTGGACCTATAGCTTCAATAAATATTTTCCTCCCAAAACTGTGCCTGCTTTGGAGATACATCCCAGTGGTGTATGGCTGACTATGGCACCATGTAAAGTTAGATGTACAAAGTGGCATATGCATCTGTGGAGTTCATTTGCAGTGTTTAGAGGCCCTGGTGTGCCTGTTCTTGTTCTCTCTCTCTTTCCCTCTGCTTACAAATAAAATATTGAGGGGGGGGGACTTCTTAAGGGTTGGAGACCTCTCAAGAGGATTAGAATATTTTCTGCACAAGCATGAGGGCCAAAGGAGGACTGGGATTGCTTCAATTAGATCCCCAGGACCTACATAAACAGTTGCACATGGTCGCATGCATCTGTAACCCCAGTTCCATAGGGGAGCAGAGACCCTAGAATTGCTAAAGTTCACCAAAAAACATAGCAAGAGACTTTGACTCAAGTAAGGACAGAAGAGTGATCCAGAAGGACACAGGTGAATGCACAACAGTCAAATGCATGGGCACAGGGCACATACATGCACATATGTACACCCGTGAAAACAACAACAAAAAATCAGCACTTCCTATCACCATCAGAAACTTACTGAGTTGGTTGCGCCACAGAGCAGCTACTTGCTGTAACACCGAATACCTATCTGTCTCCACACTTGTTTAAATAGCTGAGCATGCCCAAGTGGGTCCCTGTGTCACAGGGTAAGGTGTGTTCCTTTCAGGTTCCAGCTAGAACCAATCTCTCAGGTAGAGCTAGATGTGAGGCTTGGAGCATCACTGTTCTAGCCCAACCTACAAATCACCTCCAGAAAACCCCTTAGGACACTGGGAAACGCTCAGCTCTCTGACCAGCTTCCCTCAGCATTCAAATCCCAATGTCCATGACCTCTCCCAGGGGCCCGAGCACCAAACACCTCTACCCTGGGCTTGGACTCCAGGGCCCTAGCTTCTCACACTGGTCCCTCCTAGATGTGCTCACCTGAAGAGGGGCTTTCTAACTGTGGCAGGCCTTCTCCTGCCGCCTTGGCCTCTTTGGAGCAGTCCTTGTCTGTGGCCCTGAGCTGCGTGTGGGAGAAGAGCTGGAGGACGAATCCAGGTGGGAAGCTACCATCAGTGAAGTGTCGGACCTCAGCTGGTGCTACAAACGTCTCTGTGGGTGACTCGGGGGATGGAGGTTCTGGAAGGGAGGCCAAGAAGGAACAGTGAGTAGAAGAGGCCAGAGTCCCAACCTCAGGTGAGCTGCAGGTGCCCTCTGCCTGCCCACCCCCACCTGGACTTCTAGCTGCAATGCTGCAGCCTGGCCTCCCCTCACCTGGGTCAGGGTCCAGATTTTTGGTGTTAGGCCTGCCTCTCTTCTTTCTGACAGGCTCTTCCCCAGGGGGCTCCTTCCACCTCTGACCACGGGACTTCTTATTTCCTGGCTCTATGACAGAGGCAGCTATAAAAGAAAAAGACCTTAGACCTTCTAAGAGTTCACCATGCCTGAACCCTGAAGCCCCAACTTTTGAGATGTATTCACTCTAGCCCATAGTACAGGGTTCCCTACTCAGCCTCCTGAGTTTCTTTTGACTGACCAGGCAGTTCGAGGGGACGAAGTCCTCTAGGCCGGATCCTCTTAGGGAGGGATGGGTTGTCCTCCGAGTCCAGGAGGACCACAATCTCTGCTGGCATCTTGGCAGGGTCCAAGTTGGAGTCGGGATCTGGCTGGCCATCCTGGCCTGACTCTAAGGGGGCAAAAGCCCACTGAGCTCCCAGGGCTCCCACAGGCCCCGCTTCTCCCTCGGCCCTCACCCTTCACTACCTAGGCTGGGCAGGGCTGGTTGCTCAGGTTGGACATCTTGCAGAAGGGCCACCCCCTCACTCCAGGCCTCCAGGATATTGTTCTTCTCAGAGGAGCTCAGGTCCAGGGTATGGGGATGCTGCTCCAGGATGTGTGTGCGAGCAGTGTCTGCCGATGGGGACTGTATCTCAGCCCCACACACCATGCACAGTGCACGCCCACTGCCTCCTGGGCTGTTCCCCACCAGGAACTCCTGCTCCCAAGACACTTGCTGCTTGGGTTCCTCGCAGCCATCGCCACCTGTCTCCAGCAGATTGGGTCGAGGTGGTGGGGTCTTCTCCTGTTGGGTTACTATGGAGAGAGGAGGAGGGTGGTGTTGTAAAGATGCCCATGACACACTTGAGTGAGTTAAGGGAACATTCCCATCTAGTCTTCATCTCACCAGACCTCACGAGGCATCAAGTTCACCCCTACATCTCTTATCATCTAATCCTAGACTTTAGACGTGTTTCTCAGGTCACCAGGCTCCACATCTCCACCAACTTCCTGATACATCTACCAGGTATCATTCCTGCAAAGACTCCAGTCCTCCTAGCAAACAGTCAGTTGCACTTGTCTCTTTCTGACTTTTAGGCCATAATATTCAACCCTCCAATCCTCAACCTCACAATGGTCCTCCTACCTCTGCCCCACAAGTGCTGGGATTAAAGGTGTGCACCACCACACCTGGCCCCTCCTTGCACTCCCACCACACTTGGCCCTCTTGGTGCTCCCAATGTTTTGATTTATTTGTGAGCAGAAAAACAGAGTATGAGCATACCAGGGTCTCTTGCAGTTGCAAAGGACCCACAAATACATGTGGTAATTTGTGCATCTGGCTTTATGTGGGTACTGGGGAAATGAACCTGGGCTGTCAAGATTTACAAGCAAGCGCCTTTAATCTTTGAGACATCTCCCCAGCAACCACCCTTCCCAGACACATACACACACACTTTTTTTTTTTTTAAGGTAGGGTTCTCTCTAGCATAGGCTGACCTGGAACTCACTCTGTAGTCCCAGGCTGGCCTTGAACTCACAGAGATCCTCCTACCTCTGCCTCCCAAGTGCTGGGACTAAAGGTGCACGCCATCATATCGGGCATCCCATAATATTTTTGAGACAAGGTTTGGCTGGCCAGGAACTATGTAAATCAAATGTGATGGCAAGCCTTGTTATTATCTAGCAAATGCCCTACCCCTGAGCTATGTGCCCAGTCTTCTCTGTAACTGAAAAATTCATTTAGTTCCAGGTCAGCTGGGGCTAAAGTGAGAAAACACCTTGAAAAACATCAAAGATTTGGCGGTTAAGGCGCTTGCCTGCAAAACCTAACGACTCGAGTTCGATTCCCCAGTACCCACCTAAAGCCAGATGCACAAAGTGGTGCATGTGTCTGGAGTTTGTTTGCAGCAGCTGGTGGTCCTGGCATGCCCATTTCTCTCTCTTCCTCTCTCTCTCTCTCTTTCTCCCCTCTCTCTCAAAGAAAAAAAAAATTTGTGTGTGTGCGTGTAGGGTATGTGTGTGGTGTGATGTGCAGTACTATTGTAGTCAGTTCCTCATTGCTAAGACAAACATCCAACCAGAAGCAGCTTGTAGGAGAAAAAGGTTTGTTTGCTTATAGACTCAAGGGGAAGCTTCATGATGGCAGAGAAAAAGATGGCATGAGCAGAGGCCGGACATTACCTCCTGGCCAACATTAGATGGACAACAGCAATAGGAAAGTGTGCCAAACACCGGCATGAGGAAGCTGGCTATAATACCTGTATTAGTCAGGGTTCTATAGAGGAACAGAACCAACAGAATGAATTGTAGTTAAAAAAAAAAAAGGGAGGGGATTTATTGGATTAGCTGACAGCAGTCACACAATAGCAGTCTGCAAACTGGAGAGTCAAGGAACCAGTAGCTGCTCAATCCACATGGCTAGATGCCTCTGGAGTCCTAATCCAGCAATGAAGGCCTAAAGGCTTCCTGAGGAGCTTCTGGTCTTCAATCCAGGCAGGAAGGCTATGGAAGTTTCATTCCAATGCCCATGAAGAGATAAATGACAAGCACCAGCAGCCAGGCAGGAAGGGTGGCAGGAATGAGAGATTTTTTTCGTCCTTTACATAGCCTTAGGGTGGAGTCTTGCAACCCTTCCCCAGATTTGTTGGCTTCCAGAGTCTCTGGAATTTCCTTCCTGCATTGCCCTCCCAGGAAGGGATGTCGATTTCTAATTCTCCTGAGCTTCCTTATATATGTTGCCCTACTGAGAGGGCTGCCTTCCTGTGAACAGCATTAGAGACCCACCCAAGATTACTAAAAAGGTCAAGCTGACAACAAAATTTAACCATCACAACACCCATAAATTCGCTCCATACATACCCCAACAACATACCCCAACAAGGTTCCAATTCAAAAATTGCCATTAGCTGGGGATCAAGAAAACATTAAGTTTATGGGGGGCATCTGAATCAAGCCACCACATTCCACCCCTAGCCCCCATAAATTGAAAACCATACATGATGTAAAATGTAATGCATTCAGTCCAACTTTAAAGTCCCCATAGTTTTTAGTAATCCCAGTAATGTTTAAACATCCCCATAGTCCAAGGTCTTTTAACTGAACTGTAATACAAAAAAAACACCAAAATGGCACAGAATAAATATTCACACTGCAAAAGATGACACTGGGAATAACAAATATTGAATCAATACAAGATTTAAAACAAACACTATTACTTAAGTCCGACAACTCTAACCAGTGACAAATCTCAAAGTCTGATCACTCATATCAGTGATAAGTCTCTGGGGTTCCAATTCCTCCCCTCCAGCTTGGCTGCTTTTTGCCCCAGGTATACTTTAACCAGTGCTGGAATTCTAGATTTATGTATCCAACTTCTTTGCTAACCACTCCACTTGAACTTGTAATAGACATTGTGAACTTAGCATATTCAAACAGTAACTCAGATTCTGGTGAGCCCACACCTCAGTTTATTCCATCTTAGCCAACAGGTAGGTACTCCTACTTGCTAAGAACAAAATCTTGAATTCTTTCTTTCTCACACCCCAAATCTTCCCAGAAGTTTGAGCCTCAGGACCTTTGTACCTGCTTTCTCTCTTCCTGAAATGTGAAATTCCTGCAACTATCTATCTCCAAGTCTGGCTCTCTTCCTTCAGTTCTGTGCTCAAGCATCAGCTTATTAGAAGTAACTACTTGATATAAGTAAAATTCTTACCACCCTCCTTTTCCCTTATTCTGCTTTATTATTTGCTAGCAGAGGGAAGGGAGGAAGGGAGGGAGAGGGAAAGAGAGAGAAGGGCACACCAGGGCCTCCTGCCACAGCAAATGGAACTCCAGAAGCATGCCTTTAATCCCAGCACTCAGTGGCAGAGGTAGGATAGGGAGGCAGAGGAAGGAGGATCATGGTGAATTTAAGGCAACCCTGAGACTACATAGTGAATTCCAGGTCAGCATGGGCTAGAGCAAGACCCTGCCCCCCAAAAATGAAAAAAAAAAAATCAATCTATCTATCTATCTAATGAATGAGCCTCCAGAGATGTCTATTTCCTTCTAAACATCAGAATGTGGCAACCAGAACAGGGGCTTTGAACATATTAAATGAGAACCTTTGACAATAACAGAGAATACTCCATAAACGTCACCAAAACAGGAAAATAACCTGTGCATTGCACTCAACAGAGAAAGGTGGCCTTCGCTTCCCAAATTTTCTAACCTACCTGCCTCAAAAAAAAAAAAAAAAAAAAAAAAAAGGCTAGTGCGACATATGCAGATAGCATAGGCATCCTTAAATTCAAAATGAAGTACAATGAGTGGCCTAGTCTCAAGCTCTTTTGGGCACAGTTCTGCTGAAGGAAAAGAGGTATTCAGCCATAGGTGATCATTTGCATCTCCATGAACAAGTCTTCCACAAAGACAGGCTCTTTGTTTTCTTAAGGTTTGCCATCTACGGAGGATTAAAGAAGTTGGTGGTGGGGAAGAGAGTGGATAGAGGAGGAGAAAGCCAGTGCTTCCCAGATTGTCCCTCGAATCCCCCCCTTTCCCTGGCTAATCTCTTTTTAGAAGGCCTAGCTCCCCTCCCCCAGCAAGCGCCTCTTTTCCCAAGCTGAGCTTGCCTGCAGTTCCATTCGGCGCCCCACCTCCAGAACCTGACACCTGTGGCTGGACTGTGTGGAAGCCGGGCACCGGGGCTGTGCTAAGAGGGGTCTTCCATGGCTCCTCTCTCGGGGTCTGCAGGGTGCCAGCCTCCCTCCCTACGCTCAGCCTGGGGCCTAGCGGCCTCGGCCGCCCCTCGGCCTCAGACACAGCCGGGCCAGGACGGAGGGATGCCGGACGGGCAGACCGGTGCCTCCGGGGATCCGGCTTCCGTGCAGGGCCCCGGTGGGCGAGGGGACCCGAGGCACCGGAAGATCCGCGGCGAGGGGGGCGGATGGAAGTCTCCAGACCCCGGGGGAAGGGGAGGGGGATTCCGGAGGCCTGGGATTCCAAACCCAGGTGGGGGAGGAGCCGACGCGCGGGTGGGCCCCGGACCCCTGCGGGGTGGGCGCGGGGGTTCGGGACACTCGGGGCGACGGCCCAGGATCCCCGGGCTTGGGGGGGGGACACCGAGCCCGGGATGCGGAAGTGGGGGTCCCCTCCCATCCTCACCTCTGAGCATCGGCTCGGGCCGCGGGATTACGGCCACCACCACGGCCTCCTCCTCCTCCTCCTCCTCACACTTGAGCGTCACCTCGAAGCAGTCGAGCGCGGGACCCTCGGCTCGGAGGGCCATGGCGCGGCCCGGGGCGAGAGAGCCCGTGACCTGACGCCGGAGGACGGGCGCACAGGCCTCGGCGCGCCGCCGGCGGCCGCCTCCCGCCCGGGACCACGCCGGGCCCGCGGCCCGCCTCCCCGCAGCCGCCGCTCGCCCCAGCCGAGGGCCTCAGCGCACGGCGACCCCGCGCCGGGAGGGCTCGATCCCGGGCTCCAGGCCCCGGCGCTCCCTTTTATGGAGGCTCATTGTGAGCGCCCGCCCGGCAGGCCCGCCCCCGGCCGCGCTCAGCCAATCGCGTGCGGCTCTGCCTCTCGCCCCGCCCCGACACGCGGCTCCCTTCCAGGCAGGGAGCTGCAAGCCTGCAGCCGTGCTGGGGTTCTGCCATCCGGAGGGGTCCCAGGCCGGAGAGGAGCCGCGGGGCCGTGGAAATGAATTGCTTTTGCTTTGTCAGCTCTGTGCCCCTGGGCTCGTTACGCTTCCTGGACCACCTCAGGTTTTCTTCCCAAAACCATCTTGGAACCTTCTGGACCAGAAAATGAGAAAGGTGAAGAGTGGGGAGTGGGTGCATGGAAGCTGCTCCCTGGGGTATCATTTCCCTCCCGGGAATCCGTCGGCTGTGTGGTGGCCCTTTCCTAGGACACACAGCAATCTCTCCAGAGCCTCAGGAGCCCAGTGCAGTTCCCGAGGCGCTGCCACGAGCATTCATGATCTGGATGAGCTTTTTTCTTTCTTTCTTTCTTTCTTTCTTTCTTTCTTTCTTTCTTTCTTTCTTTCTTTCTTTCTTTCTTTCTTTCTTTCTTTCTTTCTTTCTTTCTTTCTTTTTCTTTCTTTCTTTCTTTCTTTTCTTTCTTTCTTTCTTTCCTTTCTTATTTTTTTATTTTTGTTTTTTCGAGGCCGGGTCTCGCTCTAGCGCAGGCTGACCTGGAATCCACTTTGTAGTCTCAGGGTGGCCTCGAACTAACCGCGATTCTCCTGCCTCTGCCTCTCTGCTGGGATTAAAGATGTGTGTCACCAGGCCCGACTTGTTTTTGTTGTTGCTGTTGTTGTTGTTCCTTCCCCCCACCCCCAGGGTCTCAGGCCAAGCTGAACCTATCTTTGCCTTCTGAGTGCTGGGATTAAAGGTGCATGACAAGCCCCACTTTTTTGTTGTTGTTGTTGTTGTTTTGTTTTTGGAAGTAGGGTCTAGCTCTCACCTAGGCTGACCTGGAATTCATTATTTAGTCTCAGGGTGGCCTCAAAATCACAGTGATCCCCCTACTTCTGCCTTCTGAGTGCAGGGATTAAAGGCATACACCACCACGCCTGGTTTGTCATTTCTTTTTAAATCATATTTTTATATAAAAAGAAATAACCCTGGGCTTTTGAGCTCAGTGAGATTTCACTCCAAGTGGCTGCTACCTTGAGTTGTATTTACTCTGTACTTTGTCTTGAATAAAAATCTAGTGCTGCTTTGCTATTTGTGTGCACTTCCTTTTTTGTATAAAATACCAAGAACTGGAAACACAGTCTACATAAAGACCACTGGAACAAACTCTTAATAGTTTCTTTGTGTGTAAAAACTTAAAGACGTTGTGCATGCTAACAATCATTCTACCACTGAGCCAGCCTTTGTTGAGACAAAGACTAATATGTGCTCAACTGGCTTAGAACTGACCTGAAACTCTCCATCCTCCTACATCAGCCTCCCAAGTGCTGTGATTTCAAGTGTGTGTACCACCATACTCCATGAATGACAGGGTTTATTTTCTCAAGGTAGGGTCTCAATTCAGCTCAGGCTGACTTGGAACTCACTCTTGTAGCCTTTGAAATCATGATGATCCTCCTACCTCAGCCTCCCAAGTGCTAAGATTAAAAATATGAGCCCCAGCCAGGCGTGGTGGCGCATGCCTTTAATTCCAGCACTATGTGGCAGAGGTAGGAGGATCACCGTGAGTTCAAGGCCACCCTGAGACAACATAATGAATTCCAGGTCAGCCTGGACTAGAGTGAGACCCTACCTCAAAAAACCAAAAAAAAAAAAAAAGAGCCCCAGAAAAGGAAGGGGGCGCATGGCCACTCTGGCTGCTGCTTTCCATGCTCTGGGGAGGAAGAAGCTGAAGCCATGGCTCATGCAGCTGCCCCCTGCTCACGGGACGAGCTCATGGGTGCTCTCTTCACAGAAGAGGATGTTCACAACATTAACCTGTAACCAGCAATGAGGATATGCCCATTCCAATGGGAAATCCTTACAAGGAGCCTCTTAGAAATGTATCTTGTATGAGAAACATGTAGATTATAAGAATGTACAGCTTTTCCTGTTTACTTCATTAAATGGATGCATTTATGGAAGGCATGTAACAGGTCTTTGTGAGAAGAAACCAAAGGAAATAACAAAAGCCATTAAGAGGGCTCAAATAATGGGGTTCATGCCAATTACATACAAGGAGCCTGCCTACCTCAAAGACATGAAAGTTTGTAACATCAAATATCGGGAATAAACATTGGGAGGTAATCACCAAGAAATCTGCAAGTGCTATATGTCAATACTGACTCAAACACATGGGTCAAAAGTACTTCAACAGATGAGGGAACATTTCTCTCCACACCAATAAATCTTTGAGGACAGATTGACTAAGATGTTAATATTCATTATTGTACATATCTTTGAATAAAGGAGGCACTGTGTAGTTCTCACACTCACAATTCAAAAAAATGTGAGCCACTATGTCTGGTTTACAATATATTTTTAAGGAAAATTTCAGTTCCTTCAAAGTATATCCAATGCTTTAAAGATTTTCTAAATGGGGCTGAGGAAATGGTTCAGCAGTTAGAGGTGCTTGCTTGCAAAGCCTGCTGGCCCAGGTTCAATTCTCCAGTTCCCATGTAAAGCCAGATGTACAAAATGACATTTGTATCTGGAGTTCTTTCGCAATTGCAATTGCTAATGAACTTCTCCTTTAAGATAATTTTATTTATTAATTTTCAAGGAGAAAGAGAATGGGTGTGCTAGGGCTTCTAGCCCACTGCAAATGAACTCCATATGCATGCACTACTTTGTGCATCTGTCTTTACGTGGGTACTGGAGAATTGAACCTGGGTTGTTAGGCTTTGCAGGCAAGCACCTTAAATGCTAAACCATCTCTGCAGCCTACAGATGAACTTTTTAAATCTATTTTTTTTTGGGGGGGGTTGAGGTAGGGTCTCACTCTAGCCCAGGCTGACTTGGAATTCACTATGTAGTCTCAGGGTGGCCTCAAACTCACAGTGATCCTCTCACCTCTGCCTCTCAAGTGGTGGGATTAAAGGCGTACACCACACCTATCAAATATTGTCTAAATAAAGATATAGATTTAAAATTTATTATTATTTGCAAGCAAGGAGGGAAAGAATGGGCATGCCAGGGCATCTTGCCACTGCAAACAAATAAACTCCAGACACATGTGCCACTTTGTACATCTGGCTTTACATGGTATGGTTTGATTAAGGTGTCCCCAATAAAATTATGTGTTCTGAATGCTTGATCCCCAGCTGATGTCAGTTTTGGAATTGGCACCTTGTTGGAGGTGTGTTGTTGGGGGCAGGCTTATGGTTGTTATAGCCAGCTTCTCCTTGCCAGTGTTTGGCACACTCTCCTGTTGCTGTTATCCACCTAATGTTTGCCAGGAAGTGATGGTCCAGCCTCTGCTCATGCTGTTGTTTTCGCTGCCATCATGGAGCTCCCCGCACCCCCGAGTCTGTAAACCAAAATAAACCCTTTCCTCCACAAGCTGCTTTTAGTAGGGTTCTTTGTGTCAGCAATGAAAGCTGACCACAACACATGGGTACTGGGGATTTGAAAGTGGGCCATCCCACTTGCAAGCAAGTTCCTTAATTGCTAAGCCATGTTTCCAGCCCCTATTTTTAAATACTTCTTTTATTTGCAGAGAGACATAGAAGAGAGACAGACAGCATGGGTACACCAGGGCCTCTAGCTGCTGCAAATGAGCTCCAGATGCATGCCCCACTTTGTGCATCTGGTTTTACATGGGTACTGGGGAATCAAACCCAGATTGGTAGACTTTGCAGACAAATGCCTTAACTGTTGAGCCTTCTCTCCAGCCCCTATTTTTAAATCCTATTTATCTAGGTGTGGTGGCACATGCCTTTAATCCCAGCACTCAGGAGGCAGAAGTAGGAGGATCACTGTGAGTTTGAGGCCAGCCTGAGATAACACAGTGAATTCCAGGTCAGCCTGGGCTAGAGCAAGACACTACCTCAAAAAAACAAAATGAATAAAAAAATAATAAATAAATAAATCCTATTTATTTTCTTTTTTAAAAAAATATTTTATTTATTCATTTTCAAGCAGAGAAATACAGAGAGAGAGAGAGACAGAGAGAGACAGAGAGAACACCAGGGCCACCACCTTGTGGGTCTGGTTTATATGGGTCCTGGGGAATTGAACCCAGAGCCTTAGGCACTGGAGGCAAGTGCCTTAACCACTGAGCCATCTCTCCAGCCCAATCCTCTTTATTTTCTACCTAAAGACTATTCTCTGGTTGGGTGTGGGAGGCAGAGGTAGGAGGATTGCTGTGAGTTCAAGGCAGACTCTGAGACTACATAGTGAATTCCAGGTCAGCCTGGACTAGAGCGAGACTCTACCCCAACCCCCCCCCCAAAAAAAAAAGACTATTCCCTGCTATTTGCCAAAGATCAGACCCTCAGGGATCTCCTCTGCTTTGTATTGCAGTGTGGGCTGACCATGGAGGGGGTCTGGATTTGGCCAGTGGGAGACTGGCAGGAGACTTGAGATCAAGAAGAGGGAACTTTTACAGTTATGAAAAAATCTTACAACTAAAAAATGTCCAGGCCCAAATGGATAGATGAATTTACTGGTGAATTCTACCAGACATTCACTGAAGAACTAGCACCAATGCTTCTCAAACTTTTCTGAAAAATAGAAAAGGAAGGGATACTACAAAACTCCTTCTATGAAGCCAGCATTACCTTGATATCAAAACCAGACAAAGACAGAACAACAACAAAAAAGAAAATTACAGACCAATCCCCCTCATGAACATAGATGCGAAAATTCTCAGCAAAATACTAGCAAACCGTATACAAGAATACATCAAAAAGATCATTCACCCTGATAAGGTAAGTTTTATCCCAGAGATGCAGGGATGGTTAAACATAATGCAAAATGATAAATGTAATACACTGTATAAATGGACTGAAAGACAAAGATCACATAATCATCTTAATAGATGCAGAAAAGGCGTTTGACAAAGTCCAACACCCCTTCATGGTAAAAGTCCTAAAGAAAACGGAAATAAAAGAATGTATCTCAACATAATAAAGGTCACTCTGACAACCCTATAGCCAACATTATACTAAATGGGGAAAAACTGAAGCATTTCCACTAAAATGAAGAATAAGACAGGGTGTCCACTGTGCCCACTTTTATTTAATATAGTACTGAAAGTCTTAGCTATAGCAATAAGACAAGAGACACAAATAAAAGGGGTACAAGTTAGAAAGGAAGAGATAAAATTATAATTATTTGCCACCAGCTGAGGATCGATCTATTAGAACACCTTCATTTGTTTGTGGGGGACACCTGGATCAAACCATGACAGAACTGAATAGAGAGTGCTCAAAAGAAGAAATACAAATAGCCTATAAACATCTAAAACATGTTCTACTTGCTTAGCAATCAGGGAAATGAAAATTAAAACTACTCCGAGATTCCATCTCACTCCTGTGAGAATGGCTACCATCAAAAGAATAAGTGACAACAAATGCTGGTGAGGATGTAGAAAAATAGGAATCCTTCTACACTGTTGATGGGAATGTAAACTGGTACAGCCATTGTGGAAAGCAGTGTGGAGGTTCCCAAGACAGCTGAAAATAGATTTATCACTCCTTAGCATATCTCCTAGTGACTCTAGTCACTATCTTAGAGATAGGTGCTCTTCCATGTTTATTGCAGCTCTATTTACAATAGCTAGGAAATGGAACCAGCCTAGATGTCCGTCAACTGATGAATGGATAATGAAGATGTGAAATTATGAAATTTACAGGAAAATGGGTGCATTCGGAAAGGATTATACTAAGTGAGGTAACTCAGGCCCAGAAAGACAAATGCCACATGTTCTCTCTTATATTTGTGTCTTAACTACAAATGTTTAGATTTGTATGAGAGTTGGATTAAAAATCAATAGTAGAGCCAGGGGTGGTGGTGCATGCCTTTAATCCCAGCACTCAGGAAGCAGAGGTAGGAGGATCACCATGAGTTTGAGGCCACCCTGAGACTACATAGTGAATTCCAGGTCAGCCTGGGCTAGAGTGAGACCCTACCTCGAAAAAAAAAAAGAAAAAAAATCAATAGTAGACATCAGAAAGCTAAACAGGGACTATAAAGTAGGAAGGAGAAGGGAGACTTAAGGGGAAGGTATTGTATGTATGTAAGTAAATGAACGATCACTAGAGGTGCAATGGCCTAAGTGAGGTCAGGGGAAGGGATTGAGTAAAGGAGGGGTTAGAGGAGGGCTAGTCAAAATTCAAGAGGTTTAGAATAAGCCATATGAAAACCTACTTCTCTGGATAATGGCACACCCAGAAGCCATAGATTGTTACTAGAAAATTTTTAGTGCCAGGGATGGGATACCTTCCAGTGAGTTGTTGGCCAGGGATGTTCCTGAGCCCCCCCCCCAAAAAAAAATTATAGGCCATTGCCAAGGCTCTTGGTTGCCACCAGAACAAGATGGTAAGACTCTATTGCTGAAGACCACACATACTTGGGTCACTGAGAAATCAAGCTGGCACTGAGCTGGAAACCCCTCCCTGTTAACCAGCAGATAGAAAGCTGGAAAAAGCTATGGCTGAATTCAGCACTATGGGAGAGAGAAGTCATCAACAGTGGTGAACAGCAGTGGACCTTCCAATCCTTAAGACTGGCCAGCCAGGCCACATGTGCCAACTGGTGCAATAGTGGCATGTCTGTTATGGGGGAAACCAGCTGTTCTCCAATTGGACTGGAGGCCTGCTCCATGGAAGGGAATGCATGCCTGGTACAGAAGACCTAGCCAAAAACTTATGGTAAGGGAGGTGATGAGCCCTAGAGGAGCAACACCTACTGCTGTCTGGCTAAATGTATATATTATGCCCACCAAACTGCCTTACAAGCACTTTTTTTGATTTGTAGTTTAATTCTGTTGTGATCAGGTAGAGTTCAGGGAACTATTTCAGTTTTTCTGAAATTGTTAAGATTTGCTTAATGTCCTAACATAGGTCTGTTTTAGAGAATGCTCCATGTGCTGCTGAAAGAATGTGTATTCTGTGCTATTTGGATAAAAAGTTCTATAGATGTGTGTTAGGTCCATTTGTTTTATAGTGTCATTTACTTCAGATGTTTCTGTTTATTTATTTATTTTATTTATTTAGCCAGGATGACCTCTTAATTGGTGAGAGTGGGGTGTTGAAATCTCCCACTACACTTGTGCTTGGTGTGATCTATGACTTCCATTCTAGTAGTGTTTATTTAATGAAATTGGGAGCACCTGTGTTTGGTGCGTATATATTTAGAATGGTAATATCATCCTGTTGAATTGTTCCCTTTATCAATATATAATGACCTTCCTTATCTTTCTTTTTTTTTTTTGAGGTAGGGTCTCGCTCTAGCCCAGGCTGACCTGGAATTCACTATGCAGTCTCAGGGTGGCCTTGAACTCATGGCAATCCTCCTACCTCTGCCTCCCGAGTGCTGGGATTAAAGGCATGCGCCACCATGCCCGGCTCTTATCTTTCTTAACTACTGTTGGTTTGAAGTCTATCCTGTCTGATATTAGGATAGCAACACCTGCTTGTCTCCTAGACCCATTTGCTTGAAATACTATTTTCCATCCTTTCATCCTAAGGAGGTGTTTGTCTTTTATGGAGAAGTGCATTTCTTGGAGGTAACAAACAGAAAGATCCTGCCTTTTAATCCAGTCTGTAAATCTATGTCTGTTTGTTGGCACATTGAGGCCGTTGATGCTAAGAGTTATTATTGAAAGGTGTGTATTGTAGCTATTCCTATTTTTCCTTTACTCTCTTGCACTACCTATTATTTTAATATGGTTTATTTTTCCTGTTTTCTCATGTATGGCTTTATTTTTCTCTTCAGTCTGAAGGATCCCTTCAAGTATTTCTTGCAGAGCTGGCTTTGTAGATATATATTCATTTAGCCTGTCTTTGTTGTGGAAAGTCCTTATTTCTCCTTCAATTGCAATGGAGCACTTTGCCATATATAATAACCTTGGCTGACAGTTGTTTCCTTTCAGAATTTGGAATGTATCACCCCAAGCACTCTGGCTTTTAAGGTTTGTCTTGAGTAATCTGCAGTCATTCTGAATGGGCTTGCCTTTATAAATTACCTGTTGTTTTTCTCTTACTGCCTTCAACATATTTTCTTTGCTCTGTATAGTAGTTTAATTATGCTTCCTT
>PVHP010032844.1:0-20052 GCA_004024765.1 Zapus hudsonius | reverse complement strand
GCGACTGGAACCCGACACGCCCCGCCCCGCCCAGCCGCTCGGCCGCCGGAAGCGAAACCCGCGAACCGCCACGTAGGAGCGCGTGCTGACGTCAGCGCGCCCAGTCGCGCGGCGATGGGCGGGGCGCGGGCCGGCGCGGCTCGGCGTGGAGCTGGGCTCGGCGGACGGACTACGGGTCGGCGTTGGGCTCCAGCGGGCTGGAGACAAAGGACTCCCGCGGCGCCCGCGCTCAGCATGGGGCTGATCTTCGCTAAGCTGTGGAGCCTCTTCTGTAACCAAGGTGAGCGGCCGGCCCGGGGCCCCGGGGACCCTTGGACGCCCGCCCGGCGGGACCCCCGGCGGAGGCGCCGAGCCGCCCCGCCGCGCGCCCACGCGCGCTCGCGGCCACCGGCACCCCGTGTGCGCCCCCGGTGGCTATCGCGGGGAGGAACCCCGGGACCCGAGTGGTCAGACCTGTGCGTCTGTGCGCACGGCGAGGGGCGCGGCGAGCTGGGCTTCTCTCGGTCTCCTGGCGGTGGTCGTTGTGGGCGTCTTCTCTTCTGGGTGCGTGTCGGGGTCGTCAAGACCTCTCGCTTTGGAAGTCGATAATGACACTGGATTCGTCTTTTTCAACGTTCTTAGTATTCGGCGTGCAAGCACAGACGCATGCGCACGTCTGCAGGTACCGCAGACTAATGACACTTTTTTTATGTGATTTCAAAGTTACCCAGAAATTGAAGGCATTGTTTTTTTTTTCCCAGCAGCTTACATCCTCTAATGCTTGTATAAATTCACCATGTGCATGAGTATTTTAATGTATAATTAAAAGCATAAAGATTGATATAACCTGTTTATCATTCCTCTGGGTTTAAGCAATTCAAAAAAAGCAAACAAACAGTGGTTACCCCTCATACCCTGGACTGTTGTTGCTTCCTTGTTAGATAGAGCATTTGAGGATTACATAATCAGAATGGAAAGAGAAAAAAAAATTTAAAAGGAAAAAGGATATTCCTGGGCCGCTTAAAAAATGTTTTATTTATTTGAGAGAGTGAGAGAGACAGAAAGAGGCAGACACAGAGAGAATAGAATGGGTGCACCAGGGCCTCCTGTCACTGCAAACGAATTCCAGACACACGCACCACCTTGTACATCCAGCTTTATTTACATGATACTTGGAGAATCGAACTCTCGTCCAATGTATTAACTGTTGAGCCATCTTTGCAGCTACTGGGCCACTTTTATTATGACATGATTGTTCAAGCTTCTTTTCTTTTATTCATTTTCAAACAGAGAGATACAGAGAGAGAGTGAGAGAGAGAGAGAGCACCAGGGCCACCACCTTGTGGGTCTGGCTTATGTGGGTCCTGGGGAATTGAACTCAGGGCCTTAGGCACTGGAAGCAAGTGCCTTAACCACTGAGTCATCTCTCCAGCCCTGTTCAAGCTTCTTAAATCCCCATTTCTTAGAATTTGTTTTTAATGTTCCTACTGAAAAATTTAGAACCAGTGCTTATTTTATCACTTTATTCTCATTCATGCAACACTTAGAGTCTCACAGCCTTCAAATTTAGACCGAGGAGAGACTAAGGTTACCAAGAAACCAACTTTGTTCTCAGACCAGTCTGGTTTAGTTAGACAAACATTTAAAAATGCAGTAAGTTCTTTAACAGACATTTGTACAAAGCGAAATGGTGATGGCCCCAAGAAAGAAAGGATGCCTGGTTCTCAGGTGGCTCTTGGGACTTGGTGGGCTGGAACTTGAGCAGGGGTAGCGGGCATTCAGGTAGATGGACTAGAGCAGAACTAAAAAGAGGCCTGAAATCAGATGGGCACTTTTAAGGAAGCTGAAAGTTTAAGGCAGTTCAGTGTGACTTTACAATCTCCATCTTCTTGGTGCAGAGTTTAAGAGATGGGATTGGTGAGGAGGCCTGGAAGCCAGATCACGGGGGCTTCAGGTGCTGATTGAGACATTCACAGTGGGAGCCTTGGAAGAGTTTGGGCTTTAGGTGTCTGCTTAAAAGCAGAAGAATGATGGGGTAGAACTCCTGTCTTTGTCATTTTTGCTTTCTGGATGAACAAAATTAACTACCAATTCTGGTAGTTTCTTTTTCCTACCACTATACACATCTTATTCAGAGCTACGTGGTTTTAATTATATGTTGGAATTACATGCCCACATCTCCACTCTGCCAGTTAATCACAATGGGGTGGAGTGGGGTGGGCATCAGTACCAAGGTGATTCAGTGTTTACTCATTTTATGGGCTTTCCTAAACCCTTATCTTTCTTTCAGTGTTTCCTCACTCTTGATTTACTTGTTGCATTTAAGAGTCATGGTGGCTCACGCCTTTAATCCCAGCACTCAGGAGGCAGAGGTAGGAGGATCACCATGAGTTCAAGGCTACCCTGAGACTACATAGTGAATTCCAGGTCAGCCTGGGCTAGAGTGAGACCCTACCTCAAAAAAACAAACTTGAAGAATCATAAGCATCCTCAGATAGTGGAATACCTTTTAGGGAATATGTGTACTAATATACAAAAATATATGTTATCTAAGTAAAACAACTTAAAAATACATTACTAAGCCCTAGAATTTCGTATTGCTTCATTTTAAGCAAGAGGACTGATGACTTTGGCACAATTATCATTAAAGGGGAAATAGTTTCAACATCTAGTTACCTTTGCAAACATTTTACATCTCTGTGGGTTGTGTGTATGTGTATTTATAAAATATGTACTTATCTATTTGTGTGTGGAATCTTTAAGGTCATCTCAAGTTTGATTTTTTCTCTCTGTGATGTGACTGCAAACATAAACACGACTTCATCAGAGCTCATTTTTATAACCAGAGAACGTCTTAATTTTGTTATCTAAATCATTTCATTCTAATCAGTGAATTTTATGTTATCATTTTGAGCATTCATTTTAACTTATTATGAGTTATTTTTCATTTCTGATTGCTTGGGACTTTATTTTTTTTTTCTGTGAGTTAATTTGCTTGTTAGTACTAGACTTTAGCTCTTTTCAACATGACAAAATATTTTTCCTCCCTTCAAAAACATTCTTTTAATCCATATCATTGTTAAATTCAGTCCATTAATTTCATATTTCTGATTACACCTCATTGCTCAGAGAAGCCTTTTATGTCAACATAATCAAAAACGGCATTCTCGGGGCTAGTTAAAAGCACTTGCTCGCAAGCCTGCCAACCTGAATTGCATCCTCCTCCTCCTCCTCCTCCTCCTTCCCTCCTCTTCTTCCTCCCCCTCCTCCTCGTCCTCCTCTTCCTCCTCCTCTTTCTCAGCAGCCATGTAAAGCCAGACTCAAAGTAGCCCAAGCAATAAAAAGAGAAATAAATAAATGAAATTATATATCGATGTATATATGTATTAGCCCAAGCATCTGCGTCCCCATTTGCACCTGTGGCAGTGGGAGTTGGACGCAGGCTCAGATACCAGCCACTAGAGACACAAGTCCCCTAAGAAGTGGCAAGAGGTGGAGCACCCTGAGGTGGTCCTCTGGCCTCCATCCACACAAATAATGCTCACCGTAGCAGTGTTTCACCCTAGCAGCCATTCTCAGCGTAATTACTGGTTTCTGAGGAATGTTGATCACTACCTGTACTTGTGTTGTAAATGTTTGTCTTTTTTATTCTATAAAAATGCTTTTCTCAAGGCATCAACTTTCTCTTGCTCACTATTGTATTCCCAGGGCCTGACATATGTTATCATTTTTGGTGTTAGTTTTTACCATTTTTTGGTTTTATTTTATTCAGACACAAACTTTTATATCCTAATATATATCCTGTATATGCATCATTTTTTGAAAAGTGAAATAGTGCCAAAGTCTTTAAAGACTAACTCTTGGCTTTTTTCCTGAGCTGTGTTCTTCCACATCTTTGAATACTATACCTAGATGGAGATTCTAGACATTACGTTTGCCTTCTAATGGTAGAGGTAGAAGAGAAAGTGCTTTTCTGCCCATTTCCTTTCTTTCTTCTGGCTTTAGACTTTCTTGAGTTCTCATCACAGTGACTGTAACGTTCTGCTGCCCCTGTGTCTTATGTTTTAACTTTTTCTTCAGCATATTGTCCCTCCCGCCCCCCAGTAAATCTCTCCAAAGCTCTCTTCACTTTCCTTGTACTTTGCCTAAGAAGTTGCACCTCCAAAAGTCTGTCTGAACTGTGCTTCACCTTCCACCTGACAGATGGAGCACTTCCTCTCCTGGCATTTTCCTCTCTGACCTGGGCTTACCGAGGCCGGCTCTCTTTCTAGGACTTGTTGTGTCTTTTCATTTTACCAAACTCTGCCTGCCTTCTTGTTTATGTCTAACTCCATTGAAGCACATCTGAAAATTTTCTTGTAAAAGTGGTATTTCTATAAGAATTTTGCTAAGCAGAAATTTTAACTTTTGTTAAGTCAGTTTCTAGTCAAGTATTTGTAATGCTTTCCTTTTGGTGTCCTTGTTATGGGATCTGTCCCTTCAGGTCCCAGACAGACCTCAAGTTGTTTGGGGATTATATGTGACCAGGGATTGTGTTTCCTTTTTTTTTTTTTTTTTAAACGAGGTCATTGCTTGTTCCTGCTTAATTTTCTGAAGACATTTTTTAGCTTCAAATAAATTGCTTTGGAACCTTTGCAAAAACACAGATGCTTTTAAAAATGTGAGATCTCTCCCTCCCTCTTCCCCCCCCTCTCTCTCTCTCTCTCTCTCTCTCTCTCTCTCTCTCCCTCTCCCTCCCTCTCCCTCCCTCTCCCTCTTACTGCCCCTCCCTCTCCTGTCACCTTTCCCCCATCTCTCTTCTGCTCTCTTGCATCAACTTTCCTTCGGCCGAATCACATACTTTCAGTTACTTTAGCCTTAAGGTGAATTTTGAAGTTTGATAGCTCCCAGGGACTTTGTCCTGTAATCTTTTAAAGGAAAAGGATGTTGGGCTTGCCTAGGTGCAGAAGATCCTGTGTTTAACCCCAGCATCTCATAAATTAAAGCTGGCATGCAGTGGGTGCTTACAATCCCTGCACTTGAGAAGTGGAGGCAGGAGGATCAGAAATTTAAGGCTGGCTTGAGGCACACATGCTCAGGCACACATGATGTTTTTCTTTTTTGGTTTTTCGAGGTAGGGTCTCGCTCTAGCCCAGGCTGACCTGGAATTCACTGTGTAGTTTCAGGGTGGCCTTGAACTCATGGCAATCCTCCTACCTCTGCCTCCCAAGTGCTGGGATTAAAGGCGTGCACCACCACGCTGGGCCACATGATGTTTTCTATTATTTTCCATTTTACTAATTGTTTATTTCCTTCCTTTTTACTTATTTTGCTTCTTTTACTAAATTCTTTTTGTTTGTTTGTTGTGGCAGGGTCTCTCTAGCCTGGGCTGACCTGGAACTCTAGCCCCAGGCAGTCTCAAACTCCAGAAGATCCTCCTCCGTCAGCCTCCCAAGATTTGGGATTAAAGGCACCACCACACCTGGCTTCTTTATTACTAAATTAAGGATAAGACACTATTATAATTGTTTTTATCTTTTCAAACATAAACATATTAAGGTAATAAATGCCCCTTCTGTAACTGGATTTAGCTATATTCCAATCATTTAATGTCTTATTCCAATATTCCGTTTGAAATATTTTATATTTTCTGTGTGATTTTTTTTTTTTACTTATTAATTATTGATGAGGGTATTATTGTTTAGTTTGCAGGAGGGTTTTTTGATAGCTTAGTCTTTGGTTCCTAAATCATTCCCTTGTGGATGGATGGCAGTATACTTTTCACAATTTCCATTTCATGTTAAATTTACTGAGTCCATCTGTGATCTGTTTGGGTTTATTACCACTTGCATTTGAAAGGAACATGTATTATTCACTTATATGTTTTATAAATGTTCATGAGGTTAAGTCTGCTCTCAGTCTTGATCACTCTTTGTACTTTATTTTTTAAAAAATATATTTATTGCAAGGAGAGAGACACAATGTGAATGAATACGGGTGTGCCAGGGCCTCCAGACACTGTAAATGAGCTCCAGATGCATGTGTCACTTTGGCTTTACATGAGTACTAGGAAATCAAACCTGGGTGGCTAGGCTTTGCAGGCAAGCCTTAACCGCTGAGTCATCTCTCCAGCCCTGTACTGATTTTTGTAGTATTTATTTATTTGGGGGAGAGGGAAGAAGAGGGAGAGAGGTTGAGTAGATGTGTCAGGGCTTCCTGCCACCACAAAGTAACTCTAGATACATGCGCCCCCTTTTGCCTTTGACTTGACAAGGTTACTGGGGAATTGAACCCGGGCAGTCAGGCTTTGCAAGTAAGTGCCCTTAACTGCTGAGTCATCTCCCAGCCCAGATCTTTGTAACGTGTACCTCTTACAGACATCTTATTGCTGAATCTTGCTTTTGTTGAGTCCACTGTGAAATTTGCCCTGTTAATTGGACTCTTTAGTCCATTTTTAACTGGAAAGCTTTGTGGAATTTGTTTGGTGGAGTTTATGATGTAGTTGATATGGTTGTATAATATCTTTGAGTTTCTCTTTTCTTGTCTGTTTTTGTTGTTACACTAGTCTTCCCTTTCCAATTTTTTTCTGGCTGGATTTTTCTTTTAGAATTCCGTTTTCTTACTGTGTGCGTATGCACATGCGCGCAAGTAGTGCAGGTGCATATTTACGTGCCAACGTGCATGTGGAGGCCAGGGGGGCCTCGGGTGTCACCTGTAAGAACAGCTTCCCTCTTTGGGGGTCTAATTTGTCTGGAGTTTGCCAATCAAGCCAGACTGGCTGCCTCCAGGAATCCTATCTGTGCCTCCCCAGCCCTGGGATGATACATGAATGCCACCATGCTGGCACTTTTATGTGGGCATTGGAGATCGAACTCAGGTCATGCTGATGAGGCAAACACTTTCGTATCAGCTGACCTATTTCTCAATCCCTGTTTATTGAGTTTTTGTCCTTTTTTTCTTTGAGATAGATTTTTACCTGTTTTGCAGTCTACTCAAGTTAATAATGACACACCTGTTATAAACTGTACACACTCATGTTAGAGTCACATCCTCTCCCGGTTTAATTACTATATTGTTATCACATTTGCATATTTGCTAAAACTCACAGAATAAAATTTTATGATTTTTTGCTCCAAACCACCAGGTGTACTTTCAAGCTCTAAGAGGGAATTAAATTTGATATCCTGTTGGCCCATATGACTTCTTTTGATATTTAAAATTTCCTTGAGTGTAGTTGCTTTTCAAACAGAACCGCTAGTGTATTTGCAGTGTAATGCATGCTGTTTGTGATCAGTCTTTCATGGAAAAGCTTTTTAAAAAATGCATCTATGTGTTGAATGCAGCACCATAGGCCCATTCTTTTCCTTCAGTACGTTACAGCCATGACCTCTGGTCCCCTTCTCCTGTGAGATTTTAGTTAGCATCCTGTCTCTCCCTCCCTCTATGCATAGTGACATCTTTTTCCTGCCATTTTCAGAATCATTTATCTTTCTTCTCAACAAATTTACCATTTTGTACTTAACTTTGCTTTTCTTTGGACTTTTCCCATTTAAAACTTTCTGAGCTTCTTACCTAGGGAAAATATATATGTATGTATGTATGTGGGGGGATGTCTTGAGGTATTGTCTTGTGAAACTTTGCTTTGTAGGTACTGAGGCCCTGAGTCATGATGTAAACTGTGTTTTATCTCTAGTTATAATCAGACAAGTGGAAAAACCATGGGTTAGATTATTTGTAACCTTGAACATTTGCCTTCCAGATCTCCAGATAAGTGTGTTATCACTGCAACTTTCTTGCCTCACTTTGATTCAGTGAGCTGCTGAAAGAGGGCTGGGCTATCTCTTTGACCACAGCCTTGTTTCTCTGGAGGACATCCTCAGAATCTTTGTCTCTTGTCTATGTTAAGTCATTTTGCTTACCAAGGCATGATTTTCTTCTCTCTCTATTTTTGTTTTGTTTGTTTGTTTGAATTTGAGATAGGGTCTCACTGTAGCCCAGGCTGACCTGTAATTCACTATGTAGTCTCAGGGTGGTCTCGAACTCTTGGTGATCTTCCTACCTCTGCCTCCTGAATGCTGGGATTAAATGACTGTGCCACCGTGCCTGGTGAGCTGTTCTTTTTGAAATATAAGACAACCTTGTCACAAAAGTGGGGAAGGCATCAGAGGGGGAAACTATCATAGCCAAACAAAAGTTATTGCTAAGGTATTGTTTTTTTAAAATATTTACTACTAAGTTGAGGAGATGTTGATATAAAATATTGTAATCTTTTTCTTAGGCTCTCAATTTCTTGATGACAAGCTATACGTTTTTAAATGTATAGAAAAATTATGTATACTCAGCCACAAGGGGTGGCACACGCCTTTAATCCCAGCACTTGGGAGGTAGAGATAGCAGGATCACTGTGAGTTCGAGGCCAGCCTGGGCTACAAAGTGAGTTCCAAGTCAGCCTTGGATAGACTGAGACCCTGCCTCAAAAACAAAATTCTATACCCAAGAATTGTTTTTGTTTTTTTGTTTTCTTTTTGTCCTAGGTAGGACCTCCCTCTAGACTAGTCTGACCTGTAACTCACTGTGGTCCCAGGCTGACCTCCAACTCACAGGGAGCCTTCTACCTGCCTACCTAGTGCTGGGATTAAAGGCATGCACCAATAAGCCTGGCTCCTTCTTGAACATTTAAAATAATACAGTAAGGAATAAAAAATAAAATTTGTTTATTAAACGCTTTATCTGTATATAGCCTACCATTAACATACAGTGTTCAAAGATGATGACCATCAAGACTGGATTAACAAATTGGTGGTACTCCTCCCTGTCCCCAATCATCTGGGTATCCTCCTCCATAGGCAAATTGGATCAGTCCATGGGGTAGGGGGTTATGGATAGCCTAGGAGTCAACCGGTTCCATCCCCTTCACTGGATCTTTACTGCAACCCACAGTCCATCCTCATGGCTCCATTGGGCCTCCATGCAGGCAATCCAACACACCTGCTTCACACTGCCCATGGCTATTTCTAAAACAAAACTGTGTTGCAAATCCAATGACCCTCTCTTCCTGCATTTGTTATACTCCTCAGTACCACCAGTTTGTTAATCCAGGGGGAACAAAGCCAACTTTGAACAGCAGGAAAACTTCAACATTCAGGCCCCTACTTCAAAAGAGTCTGCATTCTTCCTGCTGTCCCAATGCAGATCACCTGGCCCAATCTCAATAGTTGTAATTTCTCAAACAATTGCAGCTGAATGGGCAGCAATTTTGGTCTAAAGATGTGTTTTCTTTCTGTGCCATCTCCATTGGCTCACACCAGTCCATTTTTATGCAATGCAACCCTGCAAAAGTTCTCAGGACACAGGCAGGCAGAACGCAGTAAGCCTCTCAGGCAAACTGCTTCAACATAGTTCTTTCTCACCCTCTAAGCCAAACCCCACTATCCATAGTTCTTACTGCGTTCAGGTCTTTTCCAACTCTGACCAGAATGGTCCATCAGGCTGTATTTGTACAGCACTGCAAAGCGTCTCCTAGGCCAAGGTTTCAAATCCTTCCATATTCCTCCTGCAAATCAGTTTCAAAAGGCCAAAACCCACAGAATCTGGATTCTAATAGCTACAGTAGATCCCACTCTCTGGTACCAAAACTGTTGTAATCAACTTCTCATTGCTGCAACAAAGAGCCTGACCAAAAGCAGCTTGATGGGAGGAATGGATTTATTTTTGCTTACAGACTCAAGGGGAAGCTTCTTGATGGCAGGGAAAACAATGGCATGAGCAGAGGGTGGCCATCACCTCCACCACAACACTGCAAACAGTGGCAGGAAGGTGTGCCAAACACTGGCAAGGGGAAGCCAGCTATATATAACTCGCATTAGCCTGCCCCCAACAACACACCTCCAACAATGTTGGCTCCAATTCCAAAACTGCCATCAGCTGGGAATCAAGCATCCAGAACACATTAAAATTTATGGAGGACACCTGAATCAAACCATTACAGAGTGATCACTTTCTCACAAAATAATTAGGAAGATTAATACAATAAAACAGTGTGACACTCTCCCTTTTCTTTCCTTAGCTGAGAGTTGTGGGCTGGATCTTCACTTATCCTTGAGAATGGTGATGTGAACTCAGTATCTGTCATTTCAAGCTAGTGGTGTTTTTATGTGAGTGCTTGTTTGTGTGCCCTGCTTCAGGGTTCTTGAGGTCAAAGTCCTTGTTTTGTTCATCTAGTCAAGCATCACAGAACTAGGTATTTAATGAACTCAGTAAATGTTGGACTGTTGAATCATCAGATTTGCATTGCTGTTTGCAAGCCTCCAATCCAGGAATGTGACTCCTATGATGGGAATGCCAGGGTTTGGTGGAGGAGCTCCAGAACTGGAGAGGGAAGTTAGTGGATCGTAGCAGTAATTTAAACTTAAGTTCTATAAATGCTATGCTCAAAAGTTTCTATATTACCCAATTTGGCATTTTAAATTTGCTTGGTTTCATGGTAATATACACATTCTACACATGTGAGCCTTTAGTCACATGACAAGTTGGTAAAGATAGGTTTCAGACCCCATATCATGATATCTTTCTTTAAAGATTTATTTATAAGGAGAGAGAGGGAAAGAAAGAATGGATGTGCCAGTGCCTCTGGCCTCTACAAATGAACTCCACGTGCATATACCACTTTGTGCATCTCACTTTACGTGGGAATCGAACCTGGGTTGTTAAGCATTACTGGCAAGCACCTTAACCACTGAGCAATCTCCCTGACCCTCTCCTATATATAAACATTGAGCCAGGCCCTGTGGCTCATACTTGAAATCCCAACACTTGGGAGGCTGAGCTAGGAGAATTGCCATGTGTTCAAGGCCAGCCCAAACTACAGAGTGAGTTCTCTTATATGCTAGAGGATCAGGTGATGTTGTAAACAGCATACAGTTGTATGCTCTTCTCATCACTCCTGTACTTACTTCAATTGTAGTGAAAACTTTTACTGTTCCCTATATTGTAAGTGAAAATGATGCTGTTTATTTGCCCAGTGTTCATCAGATTGGCAGTAAGTAAACATTTGACTTTTGGAATACATGCATCCCTTCTCACATTAAATTGAGACAAACTTGACCCTGTATACTCTGAAGGTTTTTTGACATCTGTGGCCAACAAATAATAAAAGTCATACACATTTGTGGGCTTCTTTCTACATTTGCTTTAGTGAATTAAGGCAGGATGGGGGATTAAATACAAGAGATGTATGTAATAATACAGACAACTCTTTGTAGATGATGTTAATATTTTTAGAACAAAGATCTAACATAAAACCTGCTAGTTCATGCTGGACATGGTGGTTCACACCTTTAATTCCAGCACTGGGGAGGCTGAAGGGAGGAGATTTGTCTCTAGTTAGAGGCCAGGTTGGGCTTCCAAGTGAGATCCAGGTCATCCTGGGCTAGAGTAAGACCTCAAAAAAAAAAAAAAAAAGTGTTCCGTGTGTGTGTGTGTGTGTGTGTGTGTGTGTGTGTGTGTGTGTGCGTGCGCGCGCGCTTGTGCATGCATGTAAAATATTTCTAGTTATTGGCATCCATGTGAGTTACCTCAGCAATAAACCACCTGATACTATCCCTCCTTCTTCCTTCCTGAGCAGTATGATATGCAGTGAGGTTTTGCTTACTTTCAGAGGCGCGGCCTTTTCCTCACTGCTGCAGGGGACACTGTGATCTCCAGATCTAGGCTGTTACCAGCATTTAGATTGCCTGATGCCATGCAGTGTGTTTGCTCCTCTACCTACAGAGAGCTTGTTTTTGCTCTGAGGGGTATTAGCCAGGGCAGCACTTGGGGACTGGCTCAGTGAGAATTAGGGAATGGGAAGCAACAGGTAAAGAAGGAAAGTTATAGTCAGTTACATTAAAAAAGAAGCTCTTTTATATTTTACAAAGCAACTTTTTGCCATAGTGAAACGCCCTTTGCAGAGGTCCGTGCCTACCGCCTTGCAAGATCATAGACAGTACTCACTGTGTGTGTCGTTGGATGTTGCAAGGATGGTTTGTCATCTCAAGAACCAGTCTATAAATCATAGCTCCTCCCCCACACCTCAGGGTCTCATTCTAGCCCGGACTGACCTGGAACTTACTCTGTAGTCCCACGTTGGCTTTGAACACGCAGTAATCCTCCTATCTTTGCCTCAGTGGCCTTTAAAAGAAACCAAAAAACAAAACAAAACAATTTTTTTATTTTTTTATTTTTTTTTATTTTTTGGTTTTTCGAGGTAGGGTCTCGCTTTAGTCCAGGCTGACCTGGAATTCCCTCTGTAGTCTCAGGCTGGCCTCGAACTCACGGCGATCCTCCTACCTCTGCCTCCCAAGTGCTGGGATTAAAGGCGTGCACCACCACGCCCGGCCCAACAATTTTTTATTGACAGTTTCCATGCTTAAAGACAATATGCCACGATTATAATCCCCTCTCATCCAGCCTTTTTTTCCCCTGCTGAGTGCCCCTCCACTGAATCTCTTCTATGTTGATGTCATCATTTTTTTCCTCCTATGATGCAGGTCTTGTGTGGGTAGTGACAGCCACAATGAGGTCCTGAGGGCCACAGCCACTTTGTGTCTGTAAGACAGTATTGCAAAGCACTGTTCTCCTTCTTTTGGCTGTTACATTTCTTTATGCCTCCTCTTCTGCAATGGTCCCTGAACCTTGGAGGGTGTGATAGAAATGTCTCACTTAGTGCTGAACACACCACTGTCATTTCTTCTCAGCACTTTGGTGAGTTTTGAGTCTCTCCAGTGGTCACTGCCATCTGCAAGGAGAAGGTCTCTGAACAAAAGTGAGAGTTACATTATTATTAAATGCGCATAAGCATAAGTATTTAGAGGGCATTGTTTATCCCCTTAGGGCTATAACCTCCCCAGACATGGGCTTTTAAAAGAATTAGAGAGTGTGTTCCCCCCAATAGACATGTCACATTTTAGTACCAGTTGGTGTATTTGGTCTGGCTGACCATCCATAAAGCTCAAAGGATCCACTGCTGGTTAAAACTGGATACTTTTCTGCCCTGACAAGCTGAATAGGTCTTGTCTAGCATCCCGACAGCTACTGAAGTGAGTTTGAGTGCTTCCATGTTCTGGCTAGTATAAATGCTTCAGTCATTCTTCTGTGGGTTTGTGAAAACTGTTACAAGTTTACAAAGACAGGGCTGGAGAGATGGCTCAGTGGTTAAAGGCCTGCCTGCAGAGTCGGACAGCCTGGGTTCCATTCCCCAGTACACACATAGAGCCAGAGGCACAAAGATGTGCATGTGTCTGGAGTCATTTGCAGTGGCATGAGGCCCTGGTGTGCCCATTTTTCTATCTGCCTCTTTCTCTGTGACAAATAAATTATTTTAAAAGTACTAAAATTTACAAATATAGAGCTGTAGGTCAGAGAGGAAAAACATTTCAGTTTTTGATAAATCTTATCAAGTTGCCTTTCAGACAGCTTGGAACACCCAGGGTATCTTCATTCTTGTTGCTGTTGTTTAGGCATCCACACTCTTGACCCTTACCTGATATCACCTTTGACACTCTTCTTAGTCTGATGGGAGAGGAGTGATGGACCTGGTGTCCTAGGCCGAGCTCACTCTCGGGGTCCCAGGCACAGTACCCCTCCCCATCTGATGGTAAAGCTGGAAAGGAATTTGCTCTCAGTTTGGCCACACTGGGGAGTAGGCGACTGACAGTATGCTTCCCTCCTGTGCTGCGGTGCTTTATTGAAGGACACCAGGAGCTTTGTAAGCATTTAGAGCTGGAGAGAGGAAGTCTTCAACATGCCTGACTAGGTTGAGATTTTTAGGGGATGGTTTCATGGGGTTTTTCTTGTCTCCGGTCAAATGAGATGTCAGAATCTGCACTGCTAAGGATCCATTAACTACATGTAAAGGATGTCATAAGAGGAGGAAATGAGCTATGACGCTTTGTTGCACAAAGGGCAGCTGAACCATCCAAATAAATATAGAGTCCAGATAGAAAACAGATATTGAAGACTAAGAAATAGTTTGTGTAAATTAATGGAAGAAGTGAAAAACTGGTTAAGAGTATGTGTCCTGGTGATGGAAAACATGACAGTTTTCAGTTCTAAGTGTGATTTCTAAATGTATGGGGAAAATCCTGGAACATGTTGGGAAAACTTGAAAATGTAAATGGAGCTTTAAAAAAAAATTTTTTTTTTATTTGCAAGCAGAGAGACGTAGAGAGAAGAGAGACAGAGAAGAACCTCCAGCTGCTCCAAACTTCAGACCCATGCACCCATGCATCTGGCTTTACTGGGAATTGAACCCAGGTCCTTAGGTTTTGCAGGCAAGCACCTTACCCACTTAGCCATCTCTCCAGCCCAAAAGTAACTTCAAAACAAAAACAAACAAACAAAAAACATCTAACTTGATTAGAAAAGACTTAAAGTCTGTGAGTGTTTTGTTTTGTTGTTTGTTTTTCTAGGTAGGGTCTCATTTTAGCCAAGCTGACCTGGAGCTCACTCTGTAGCCCCAGGCTGGCCTTGTCTTCCTACCTCGACCTCCCGTGCTGGTATTAAATGCATGCACCAAGGCAAATGAACTCCAGATTCTTGGGGCCACTTTTTTCATCTAACTTTACATGGGTGCTTGGGAATTGAACTCATGCCACAGGCGTTAAAAGCAAGTGCCTTTTACAGCTGGGTCATTTCCCAGCCCCTGTAGCAAGTTTTTAAAATTTACATTTTATGGAACAATTTCTTATCTAGATTAATATTTGAGTTTCCTCCCCAAACTCATAAGTGACCAAACTCTGTTTCTAGCTAACCCTGTTCCCTCTGATTTTACAAGAAAACTACAGAGATCACTGTAATTATTTTACCTAAGGCAGGTCCTTAACATCATGAAGTTTCTTTCTTTAACATTCAAAGTAGGCATTCAGTGATTCCCACTAACAGGCTAGCTAGTTGTCATTGGGGAAAGCATGTAGTTGTTGTCTGCAATAATGTTAAATGTTTATTATTTGCTTTCTTTTTGTAGAACACAAAGTAATTATAGTGGGACTGGATAACGCAGGGAAAACCACCATTCTTTATCAGTTGTAAGTATGAGAGTCTGTTCAATCGTTTTTGTTATTTTAGCTGTTGAAACTTTGTTTTTATAATTAATGAGATACTGTTTTTATCTACTTTATAATGGGAACTTAAACATACAGTTTTTAGATTTTACCAGACACAAAATTTACCCCCCAAAGTAAGTAAAAGAAACTGCCATATGTTTTCTAAAGCCTTCACAAGTGCTCTGCTTTCTGACTTTGAAGGAAAGATTCAACTTTAATATGAAACTGAAATAAAGTACAAATGCCAAGGTGAGATGATGGGCTCTTGCCACAGTGGGTGGATGTAAAGAGATGAATATCTTTGGGAAGCTGCTGATCTCCTAAAAGCCCAGAAATTGTTTAACAGAGTCAGATTTGTCTAAAGGGAGGGTGGTCCAAATACTACTTAAGTAGCTTGACATTTTTAGAGAAAAATATTAACACTCATCTTTAATGGAAAGTCCATGTATCTGAGCACTTCTCAGTGTCTTTTCAGTGCTATCATAATTAGCTGTGGAAACTGTCTTACATCTAAACATTCGTAGCAAATGGGTGCACAGGACTTTGCATCATTCTGTGGCCCCACCTCATTTTGCCTTTAAAGTCCCATCAGTTTAGGACCTGGATTAGAGCTAAACAGGGCATTTTTACCTTGTATCAGTGAAACGCTGGTCACTAGTACTGCAAAGACAAAACAAACAAACATGATACCAGTTTGTAGCTACCAGAAGTAAGCACCTTACCAGTGCTTAGCAAGTTTCTTTCAGTGGCCTTGTTAGAGTTGTTCCTTATGTTTCAGAGTGGAATAATCACCTTTCTTTAAAACATTTTCACTGGCCAATGTGTATTATAATATAGCCTTTAATGTAAAGTTTAAATATTTCTGAAATTTCTCATCTTCGATAAAATAATTTTGTACATAGCTTCAAACACAAACACACAACACCTAAGGGAAAGCTGTAAGCCTCTTCCAGTGCATGTGACCAGCAAATCCGTATGCATGCAATGAATTATTTACTGTAACGACTCATTAAGATGGAAAAACAAGGAATGTCATTATTCTAAACATATAGTCTACTTTACGTAAAATTTCCATTTTCCCTTGGGTTTATCGTTTTTAAGACTGCAGGCTACTACGTGTGACGTAGGCTGAACCTAGACTCACCACAGTCATGCATAGAAAATTACCCCAATGTGGCTGCTTTGCAATGTGGGGGTAACAGATGGGATTGGATCTCATTTAACTGATGAAATACCTGCTGGTATTGAAAGGTTGCTCACTGGAATGCAAATTCACACCACGCTGCCCCCTTCTATCTCCATCAAGCCTGCAGTCATTCTATAGACAGAAAACAATCTCTAAGTTCCTCTTTCTATGCTGATACTTACTGTCATTGATAGAAATATGGAAGAGTGATTTATCTTAAAAATACAGAGCTAAAACTTGCTTTGGGTTCTCAAGGTTTAAAAATGTGTCTTTCAACAGCTTAATGAAGGAAGTCGTTCATACTTCTCCAACCATAGGAAGCAATGTTGAAGAAATAGTCGTGAAGAACACCCATTTTCTTATGTGGGATATTGGGGGTCAAGAGTCTCTGCGATCATCCTGGAACACGTATTACTCAAACACAGAGGTATGGGAAAATTACCTTTGAACATTCATTTGAAGCAGAACCAAAGAGTAAGCATAGAAGATGGATGAACTATGAACCTGGCATTTTGATAGTTTCCTTTGAATGAGATCTTTTTCAGTAAGGAGCTTTTGGAGTGGGGTGTGGGGAAGAGTCTTGCTGCATACTGCTGAGTGGCATAGAACTCTGTATAGACGGGGCTGGCCTTGAACTTGCAGCAACTCTCCTGCCTCTGCCTCCCAAGTGCTAGGATCATAGACCTAGATCAGCAGGCCTAGCTGGGAGCCTTCATCACTGGGTGCTTGGTGTTATCAGGCTCTGTGGGCATACTCCATGTTGGTGAGCCAGTCAGCTTCCCCAACATCTTAACACTTTAAAGACAGCCTGATAGGGAAGAAGGAAAGTATTTCAAGCATAATTTTAAGATTTTAAAATAACGTGAATTCAACTTTCCAGATTTTAAGATTTAATTTATGTTAAAAGAATGAGTTTGCAGGCCATCCCCAAGCGTTTAGTCATTTTTATGTTTTTTATTTTTTCCTCCTTGGTAGAGAAATGCAAAATAAATAAATAAAAGACTAGAATTGTTGCTGTGTACTTTATGAATTTTAAACCACGGGAAGGGGATTGCCTGTGTCAGACAAGAACTTACTGAAAGCCAACACCAGAGGAGCAGAGCAGGAAAAGCTCCTTTGAAAGGTTTAGTTTTGTGAGCATCCAGTGCCTGTGAAAGAACAGCAGAGGAGACAGGCTGTGAACAGATGACTCAGGATTCTGCTGAGTGTGGAGCTGCACAGGCCCAGACAAGGTGGACGTTCTGGAGAGAGAAAGAGGGAGTGTCAAAAGCCCCATGGGGGGGGGGGGAATTTCTAAACAGAGAGATTTCCAGAATTTTTTTTTATTACTACTTACTAAATCATTTAGAACCAACCTTGCAAGTAAATTTGTGGCCCATATATTTCTACCTAGAGAAGGCAGACTTTTTTAAACAATCATGAGTGCTTTTGAATTTTGTCTTTTAGAATAGTAGTGTACAATTACATCCATGTAGTTTTTCTTTGCAAACAAATTATGCTTCCGAAATGTTTCTTTTTAAAGTGCTGGGTTGGAGAAAGGGTATCCTAAGTTGCCTTTTTAAATAAAAAGTCTAGATATATGTTGTAGGTGTGTGTATTTTTGTGTCCCTTCTAATGAAGTATAGAAGCAGTAAGCAGGGTGGCATATCACCAGTCCTCAGCACTTGTGATAGCTCTTATTTATTTTCTTTCTGTGGGGTTAGGAGGGGCAGAAGAGGTTGTAGTTATGTAAATACAGTTAGAGGTTAGCTTAATATGCATATCATTCTGAAGCTAGACCTTGTGAGAGTGAGGGGATTAATACTATTATTTGGTATTTGACTTATTTAAGTTGTGTAAGTACCTTTTTCAAAGTTCCTTTTCAAAACACACAATTCACTCTAGCTGTGAAGAAGAGCACTGACCTTACATGACCAGGTCAAGGGTGGTTAAGGCTGTTCAGAAGGGAGGTTTTGAAAGTGCTCAAACTTCAGAAGACTTCGCCTCTGTTACTATTATTGCATCTTACACCTATTTTACACTATTACCAGTGTAATACCTCTTGTTGGACAGAAGACCAGTGCATTGAATGTTCCTTCAGGACACCATTTCTACGAGTATATCAAGATTACCACAAAGACTTTATTACTACAGCACACCACTTGCAGACTTGAGTCCATGTAGAAATCCTACGTGGTGGTAGCACTTGTCCCCCGTGTCCATCTTACGTACATATGTACATTACTTTGAGGTGACTTGGTAAAGCTGTAGTTTCTCCGTTGTAGTACCAGGAGGTGTTACTTCCTGATGAGTCCTTCCCAGTGTTTTGTCCATTCTTCCTCTCCTGTTTGCTTCTCTTTCCTTTTAACCCTTTCTGAGTTGATAATCAGGTTACCCTAGTTGTCTCTTATAATATTGAAGTCATTTCTACAACTTAATTCCAACTTTTCCATCCTATTTTATATCATGTCCTGCATATATAATGGTTAGTACTATTTAGTCTAACTTTTTAAGCCTTTCCTTCTGTTACTGGAGATTGGTGTAGTGGCCCTTTCTTACTATCTTCTTGTTTGTGCCTAACAAAGTTGCTTTTATTTATTTTTTAAATTTGCTTCTGTTATTCATGTTTATATGTGTTTATTCCAGTTCTTCTGGCTTTGGTTTCACCTTGCATTCTCCTTTAGCAAGTTAATGACACATATTTAATTGAGCACACATTTTCCTGAGCTTGTTAAACCACAGGGGAGCAAAGTCAACTTTGAAGAGCAGGGAAACTTCCACATTCAAGCGCCCTATTTAAACGAGTGCGTATTCTTCCTACTGTCCCAATGCAGATCATCTGGCCCAATCTTAATGGTTGTCATCTCTCAAACAGTTAACAGCTGAAAAGGCTGCCATCTCGGCCCAAGGATTTCCTTTCTTTCTATGTCATTTCCATCTGCTCACACCAGTCCATTTTCATGCAATGCAACCCTGAACAGTTTCCCAGGACACAGGCAGGCACAACACAGCAAGCCCATCACACAAACTGCAGAGGATGTACATCATTTCCAGGCAAACATCAGGTGGATAGCAGCAGCAGGAGAGTGTGCCAAACGCTGGCAAGGGGAAGCTGACTGTAACCCAACAACACAGCTCCAACAAGGTTCCAATTCCAAAATTGCCATCAGCTGGGGATCAGGCATTCAGAACGCATAAGTTTATGGGGAACACTTGAATCAAACCACCACAACGTTTTAATGAAAAACATGAAGTTGCTATTTCATTGTCTTAAATTACCCATATAGAAAAATAAATGTTATGATCATGTAGTATATATTTGGCAGAACTTTAAGGTTGCTGGCTTGTGGTTTTTATTAACATTGTAATTTATTTTCTAATTAACATGCTGTGATCTTTGTAGTAATGATGTTTTATAATAATGATACATGTGAAGAAACTACTTATATCACATGAGTACTCTTACACAAATGTTTTAACTTTTCATATTAACTTTCTTCCTTTTTCAATCTTCTAGTTCATCATTCTAGTTGTTGACAGCATTGACAGGGAACGCCTAGCGATTACTAAAGAAGAATTATACAGAATGTTGGCTCATGAGGTAAATTTAATATAGTGTCTGTACGCTGGTTTTTTTTGTTCAAAGATTAATGTGAAACTGTTAGTTATATCATCATTAACAAAACTATAAGTTAAGAGAACAAATGTTAATTTGTAATCTACAGTTACTGCTAATTAAAAAAACATTTTTATTTATCTATTTGCATGGAGAGAGGGAGGGAGAGAGGAAGGGGGGGGAGAGAGAGAGAGAGAGAGAGAGAGAGAGAGAGAGAGAGAGAGAGAGAGAGA
>PVHP010032843.1:0-20045 GCA_004024765.1 Zapus hudsonius | reverse complement strand
GCAGTTTGCATGTGAGGCTTGCTGCATTCTGCCTGCCTGTGTCCTGGAAACCTGTGCAGGGTTGCTTTACGTAAAGATGGACTGGTGTGAGCAGATGGAGATGGCACAGAAAGAAAGATCTTTGGGTCGAAACTGCTGCCCGTTCACCTGCAATTGTTTGAGAGATTACAACCACTGAGATTGGGCCAGCTGGTCTGCACTGGAACAACAGGAAGAATGCGGACTTTTGAAGTAAGGAGCCTGAATGCTTTGTTCCCCCCTGGATTAACAAGTTGGTAGCCCACCTGGTTCTGTGGAGTATGGTAAATGGAAGGCGAGAGGGTCATTGGATTTGCAACACAGTTTTGTTTTTGAAAAATGGCCATCAGCGTGTGAAGCAGGTGTGCAAGGTTGCCTGCATGGAGCCCAATGGAGCCATGAGGATGAACTGTGGGTTGCAATGGAGACCCAGTGAATTCCAGGACTATGGATGGGTGCCAAGGCGAGCTGCCAGCACCGGATGAAGTTTCCCGGACTGTGAGTAGCCGAGCTGGAGGGGCAGAATTGAATCTCCAAGAGACTTGTGTTATTGGTTAAGAATCATTGAGCTTGGAGTTAGAGATTGATGGTGCCCTGTTTGTCTTAAATCTTGTATTTGTCAATCTGTTTTTGCTGTGCCTCATGTTTTGCATTGTGAATGTTCTGTGCCATTATGTTATTTTTGGTATTATGGCTCAGTTAAAAGCTGCGGGGATTTAAGAGTTGAGCTGAACATATTGTGTTTATATCTTGTATGATTATTAGTCTGTGGGGGCCAGGGGCGGACTGTCATGGTTTGATACAGGTGTCCCCCACAAACAATTGAATGTGTTCTGATAGATCGATCCTCAGCTGATGGCAGTTTGGGTTTTACAACCTCGATGAAGCTGTGTTGTTGGGGGTGGGCTTATGGGGGTTATAAGCCAGCTTTCCCTTGCCAGTATTTGGCACACCTTCCTGCCGCTGTTTGCAGTGCTGTGGCAGAGGTGATGTCCAGCCCTCTGCTCATGCCATCGTTTTCCCTGCCAGAATGGAGTCTCCCCTCGAGTCCGTAAGCCAAATAAACCCATTTCTCCACAAGCCGCTTTTGTTTGGGTTCTTCCTGTGCAGCAACTAGAAAGTTGATTGCAACAGTGGCAATGCCTCAGAGTACATCTCACTGCTGTATGATTCTTACATTCTTTAAACACACATTTCTACAAAGTGACTTGAGGCAAGCTTTAGTGTTGAGCTCTTGGTAGTCTCTGATTTTATGTTTTGATGAGTTTTGTGTCTCCTCGGTGTCTACCACCCCGTCTCCATTGAAGAGGTTCTCAGGCTGGCAATGAAAACAGCACTCTTGTATGTTCTGCCAGTTCCTCTATAGTATTTGTTGAGTGCTTTTGGGTGTGATAGAGATGAATGCTTTCACGTGGGGTGGTTGGCTTTCTTATCATTCTGATGGGACTTCAGTCTCCCTGGAATTTGCTACCATCTGAAGAGGCAGATTCTCTAGCCAATAGTGAAAAAGCGTTTATCAAAGGGCAAAAACATGGACATTTAGAAGACTATTGATGGGCAAGACCTTCCTCTTAGCCAAACAACAGTAGGTGCTTCCCTGTCACTGAGCTGCTCCTCATATGCAATCAGAGAACAATCATTCACCCTAATAATCTATGTGCCACTATTGCAATAAAGGGAACATTTTGCTTGGCTGGTTGGGTACAGTATATGACAAAATATTTCAATGGACTTTAAAAATTTTTTATTATTCATTACCTTGTGTGTGTGTGTGTGTGTGTGAGAGAGAGAGAGAGAGAGAGAGAGAGAGAGAGAGAGAGAGAGAGAGCACCACTTTACTTCTAGGTTTACTGATCCATGTTTCCAGTCCTTCAACCTTCAATAGACATTTTTAAACAATGTGTATTATGTCATTATGTCTAAAACATAGGACAAAAGCCTAATTCTCTTCAAAAACAAAGTATTTTTATATTTCACTTGTAATTTTAGTTGTGAATGATTGTATATAACATTGATTGTATGTAATATTTTTGGAATGGCTATATCAGTTTAATTGAGCCTGAATATTTTATCTAGAATAAAAAAAATGTTTCACTAGCCAAAGAAACCTCAAAGAGTCCTGATTTCTCATCTCTCAATCCATTTCAAACATGTAAAAGAAACTTATTGAGTGTATGTAGTTTATTTCCCTGGAAAATGTAGCATAGTATTTTACTTGTTCAATAAAGGCAAAATCTATAATGGAAAGAAACGAGGGAATGAAAGAATTGTCAAAACCACAGCTCCTGCTTAGCTGTTCTCTGATGATTTCTCCTATGGAGAAGTTCTTTTCATTTGTTGAACAAATAGCCAATTGTTGATGCAGTGAGAAGGGCCATTCAACTGTGCCAGCTCCCACCACCTGCTGCAACTAATTAGATGTGATTATCAGGTACTAAAGAGGTGGCAATACTGTCATAGCCACCTGAAAATCTTGGTTTGAGACAATGCCCAGAATTCCACAGCATTCAACCAACAAAGACAAACTGCTAATGCTCTCTGAAGTAATTTATTTAGGCCTGTGCTTTTTCTGGCAATCTATAGAATCATGACAAATAGCAAATTAAGTGTGCTTAATCTAATATCAGATTAAAAAGTCAACATGGAAGTTAAATCAAGTGGCAATTTAGGCCATTTTTTTTCTTTGAAATAATTCTTAAAAGTTTAGGAAATATCATATTTGAAGTAAAATTTAATTTTCCAAAGATATCTCTATTGGATATTACATAAAGATATTTCATTTTTTTCAAGCAGCTCTATTAGGGACAGTTATCAGTTGACTTTAGGTTTTAAGAAGAAAATTGCTATTTCCTCTGAATATAATGCAGACGTCCAGAAAGTCAATGCAGATAATAATTTATGAACATTATCTAATGTTTCATATATATGCCACAGTAAAAAAAATTTGGTTTATAGTCTTTAAAACCCTTTAATTTGCACACAGGCTTTAATTATTACTTCTACTGTCTGATTTGAGGATCCCCCATGACATATTTAACATTGTAAATGAATTTAAAAAAACAACAGGATTAAGACAATTTTATATGACTTTGATTTTAAGTATTCACTAATTACTGAAATGGCTCAAAGTAGGAAAAATGTTATTTTAAACTTGAATTATGCTGGTAATTTTCATATTTCAAATACCATTGTGGTGTGCATTTTAAGAAAATTATTATTAATATTGTGGGAAATACCAATTATCAACAAAAAGATGTGATGAAAATTCTAGAAAAGTGCTTCATTATAGGTACACTTAAAAGTAATCAATGCTTGGTAAAGCTAATCTCTTTGATTGTTGAAATATATAGCTATTTTTAAAAGAAAATAGATAAATAGAGATTAAATGAGACAACGTTGCTATTTTGGTAGCTCCTAATGTGTGCAGCTTCTCTTCTATGGAGATTCTATTTGCATTTTTCAGAAGGCACTGATAGAGCTGGGGACAACCCACACCTAACCTTCGCACAGGGCCCAAATGAAACCTAAGAGCAAAAGAGGGGGTAAAAAGAATGTAAGAGCCATAATGGGGGAGAATTGACCCCCTCAGCAACAATACACAGGGGGAAGAAAATGAGAGAAAGACAGAGAGAGAGAGAGAGAGAGAGAGAGAGAGAGAGAGAGAGAGAGAGAGGAAAAAAGAAAGAAAAACTGGCTACCTCTACAGAGAGAATGAAAGGAAGGGAAAAAAAGAAAGACAAAAACTGGCTCCCTCTGGTGCAGTTCATACCCCATACCCTATGGAGAGATCCAGAATGTGCACCGAGGTAGGACTCCAGTAGGTAGGGGACAGTGAGGAAGAAAACGGGGACACATTCAGAAGATTAGCCCATACAATGTATATACTTATTCATAATAAAGATATAAAAATAAAGAAAAGAAAATAGAGGCAAAAAAGAGTATGATAAGAATTTTGCTAAATATATCATAGATATTAATTATAAGGAAAGGCAAATAGAAGGAAAATCAATAGAGTGGGAGGGAGATCAAACAAGAAAGAGAAGTCTAAGCAAAAAAGGATCAAAAGAACAGGAAGCTAAGCTCATTTCTTTTAAGATTACTTTCAATTATGAAAACTGATAACTGCTGGATTTTTATGAAATGATATTAAAATGGAGACTACTCCCCCAAATTACTGATGATTTTTTTTTAAAAAAAGTATTTCTTTTAGAAAGCTATTGAACTATATGGATGTTTCAGGAGCATTCTTTTTCTAAGTGATTTTCTCTGAGGTATTCTCCAGAGATGTCAGCTAAGTATTTTAAGGATGTGTCTAAAACATGTTAACATATACTTTTCTGACTGGTGTGATTAGATGGCAGAATGAAATTTAAAAGGCATGACAGGATGTAATTGAATTTCATATGTTGACATCTGAGTAATTGCACATAGAAAGGCCTTTCTGCAGTCAATTGTGCTTTAGTGTTTAGTTATTTTTATTTAGTAATTGTAATGTTTTTTCTATTATAAGAACAAAACTTGACAATCATAAATTTCACAAATTCATGGAAATAAAAAACAGTAAATGACAAAAAAAGTTATAATGATGCAATCATAAGTTGACCACATATTCTTTCACCCTTTGCCCTTCACACAGCACATATTCTATCCATTTGGGCATATTGATTCAACTTGGATTGCATTTCAATTCTTCAATTACGTATTGATACTTTTGTGTAGTTTCTTAGGATACTGTTTCCCAAATAAAACATCAAATTATCATGTTACTCACTATGTCATATTTCATGTTCAGATGTCTATATATTAACTTATATTTTGACATGTATAACTTGTGAAACAAGGTTTCACTGTAATTCAGAATGACCTTTGAATTCACACTATAGCACAGGTCAGCCTCAAATTCACAGGAATCTTTCTACCTCAGCTTCTTGGTATTACAGCCATGACCCACCACACTGGTGTGTCATGCATGTGCTGTAGAATTTCAATTAAAAATAATAATTTTACCAAGGCCGGCATTAACTGCTTCCAGAAACTTTGCCAACTAATGAAAGTAAGGAACATTTGTTAATGTTAGGCTCATTGCTTCATAAAGAGACATCTCCAGGATGTAGAGCTCTTCATGCCAAGAAAACAGCATATTGCAAGTCTGTGAAGAAGCATTTCTGCTCCCGTGGAAAAGCAACATATAGACATTTATTGAAAGATCACAGCCAGGGGACCTGATTTAAAGGGTAACTCTTACAGTGCTAGTAACTGTATTAGAAACATAAGCACATAAGTGGCAAAACCACAGAGAGAACACATGCTTAAAAACCAATGCATGGTGTGTGCATGTGTGGGGGGTGCTTTCTACCTGACAGTTCTTTCTTTTTTGGGGGAACAAGGATGCTTTTTGTCTGTCTTCTTGAAAAGTTAAAAATAAATCCTCATGATTTATTGCAACTTCAAAACAGCTATATAAGTTGTTTGAATTTCAACAGGAATTGAAATAAGTTATCATTTAAATACATAAAGGAATGAAATTCTACAGCTAACGATTCCATCAGAGGAAGAATTGTACATATAAATGGTGTGTTTCCATTTATGAGAAATTATTCAAGTGGTTAGCTTATAGGCTTTGGAGAGCTCTCCATTGTATTAATGTTTCTCAGCTGTTATATCACAAGTACTTTGGTGGGGAGTAATAGGAAAAAAACCTTTCCATCTATATAGACATTAGAATGTACATTATGTTTCAGTAAAATGTCTTATTTAAGTTCAATGGTCAAGAAAAATAGTAATTTTTCTTGTGGATATAAGTCAGAAGCCTGAACAAAGCATGTTTTTGCCATTTTGGGTGTTCTGCCTGATATACATTCCAGACAAATACTTTATTTCACACACTCACAAGATTCCTTGTGGCTGGATGAAAATTTTGCCAATATCTTTAGACATTTGTAAAGTAGTCATTCTTCTAAAAATCTGTGACTTTGCTTATTATTGAATTGTATAAATAGAACTATATAGCAAAATGCCTTGAAACTGCATTTTTCACTTGATAAATTTGTGATAGTCATCCATATTGTTGAATCTAACAACCAACAGTACTACTCTGCTATACTGTTTTATGATGCCATGTTACATTTGACTATTAAAATGAGGATACAAGTCTGTGATAATTAATGATATCATTTGCTATCTGCCTTAGTTTTCAAGAACAGGCTAAACAAAATTAATTGGCCCATGGATAGAACAAACTGAACTCTCATCATCCTTAACGCTGAAGTCAAAGATCAATATGTAACTATGTTGGCTTTTCCTCAGCACTCAAGTTCATTGTAAGTAGACCGTTCCTTCTTGTTTGTTCTAATGACCTTGAATTTTGCTCACAGATGCATCTCTAATAACACTCCTCCTATAAGAGTTCCAAAAATTTTTCCAAAATACAAATTCAGACACTCTTAAAAACCTAATATTTGTGCAAAATTTAAACTCACCCACCAAGACTCAGGGAAATTTGTGGAAGAGGTTGCAGAAAGAATGTAAGAGGCATAGGAGAGGGGAGAATACCTAATGTATAAAAAGGATATGCCATCCTGGTCTTACTGGTGTTCTCTAATAACTTATGATACTGAGCATATACATATATATATATATATATATATATATATATATATATATATATATATATATATATATATATATATATATAAATTTGTTCCAATAAAACATTTAAAAGAGACTACTAGACATATTGTATTGGGAAATCACTCTTATGCTGATATGGCTGTTGCTGTTTCTTGTCTTTACTTTTACTTATTGATTCAGTTGTTACATAGAAAAATAAATTTCACTGTTTCATTTTCTTATATAATTTAGAAAACAACCTCAAAGAAGGAGTAGAACCCTCCTATGTAACTAGTAAAGGCATAGGTGTAGGATTACGATGGAAGCTTTAGGTGGATTAGAACCCAGAAAAAGAGTCATTTTACCCTGTGGGTCTCTTTTCAGAAGCATGGTCACCAGAATTCCTGGATAATATATATCTAGTTATATTATACATAAATATTATATATATATATATATATATATATATATATAAAATGTACATATAATATTGAATGTATATACATGTACATATATGGTACTCTCCTAAACTTCAGCATTTTATATCATTAATGCAAGTTTAATACAAATAGAATGATGACATTTCTTCTGTCCTTTTTTCAACTTTGGACATTTCAGTTGGTTCTCCTTCTGTCTGTTCTGAATAATGTTTCTAAGAGCATCTATGTACAAATGTCTGTGTGGATATGCCTTTGATTCTATTACATATAGAACTCTAATTAGAAATTGAGCATTGTATTGGTATTGTAGTTTCAATTTTTAGAGTACTGGATAACTATTTTCTAAAAATCTCTACAATTAGTGTAAATATCTTCTCATAATGAGCATTTCATATTATTATTTCTGTAGCCATTCTGGTCATAAGACCACACTTGTGGTTTTAATTAGTATTTTTCTGATGAATAATCTAGTTGAGCATCTTGCGTGCTTTATAGTCAGTTTTATCTCTTAAAGCAATGTGTCTTTACAGCCTTTGCCTATTTTTCAATTTTCATATCTTCATTTGTCTCTGATTTGACAGTTAACTATATTTTAGATATGAGTTTTTCACCACCTACAAGATGTAAAAGTATTTTATTCCATTTTATGAATGACAACCCACCGTTAATAAAAATACTTCACTTAAGGAAAAAACATCATGTAACATGTTACAATGGAACATTTAAAATATTTTTATGCTTGTAACCATGTTAAATTGTTTGGAGAAATTAGCATGGGACTGTTTTACAGAAAGGAAACTTGGATTTTGAAAGAAAGGAAGTGCCCTTCTGTGCAATGTGATGTTATAAAGTGAAAATAGCATTGTTGAGGTAGTTTTTCCTGTTTTTCCAGGTTAACTGCTATAGTTATAAGTATATGTAGTTCACTCTAGTTTCTGAATTATACTCACAGACAGAAAAACCTAAAACACAGATTTATAATAGCAGCACATATTTTTTCAATTTATTGATAAGAATAGTTATGAATGAAAAAATTAATATTGATTTTTTGCACTCTTTTAAAATTCTTATTCATGTGATTTGACATTAAATAATAAATTAAATCCTTTTGGGAGGAAAGTTTAATTACATATTTTTTCTACATCTTTCTGTCAAGTGTCTTCCTATTCTCATGCATATCGTTAAATGTCTTGAATTCATTTTATGAGAATTTTCTGTCTTTAATAGGTCTTTTTCTGTGCTTTTTTCTCTAAGATAGATTTTTTAAATAATATAGTTGAGGCAGTCATAGAAGTCAAGCTTCTATCCTCCTCCTTATGCCTCTGAAATGGTGACATTCCATGTGTGTTGCACCTCACCCAATAGTTCTGATAATTTCTGAGTTACTATAATTAATTTACTAACAAAGTTCCCACTTTTGCCTCTTCTAAGATTCTTTTTTTAATATTTTATTTATTCATTTTCAAGCAGAGAAATACAGAAAGAGAGAGAGAGAGAGAGAGAGAGAGAGAGAGAGAGAGAGAGAGAGAGAGAGAGAGAGAGAGAGAGCGCCACCACCTTGTGGGTCTGGCTTATGTGGGTCCAGGGGAATTGAAACCGGGGCCTTAGGCACTGCAGGCAAGTGCCTTAACCGCTGAGCCATCTCTCCAGCCCTAAGATTCTTTATGTTCTCTCTAAGAGCAACAACTGGATATAATAAAGACATATGTTTATAGAGATCTAAAATTATATGTAAATATATTCCTATAATTAAATAAATATTTTAAATATATCCTGTGATAATAGGAATTTTCAGTTTAAACTCCTGATGGAGGGAGTTGCTCAGGGAGATAAAGCTAAACATTATACATATAAGAATATTTATTTTCCTTGGCAATTTTCCACTTTTAAGTGGAATAGGTCAAGAAATTCTGAAGCTGCGCTTGGAAGCGAACTGGAATTTTAGAAACCAGGATCTTTTGTCAGTTTGGTAGCTTCTCTATTTCCAATATCTTAAATGCTTGATGCCAAACTCAAAAATCTGTTAAATATCTCCTTTCTCACTAACTAGTATAAAACAGATACTCATGCTTGAACCAATTAGCGAGCTTGCTTTTTCTAAGATAAGGTAAGATGGGGTACATTCAGGGGAGTATGGCCATAGACTTTTCTTTTGCTAACCACAAATTTATATATAACAGAACAAATCTAGGGTCATTATAATGACTTTTTTATTGAATACTGCACAGGTTCATATATGGTACTCCTCACAGATAATGCTCACAGAGAGAACCAGCTGCAGTACACAACTTTTCCTCCAAATAAAAGAAACTGTTCTCATTTCCACATTATGTGTTTCCAATAAGTCCATGAATTCAGACAGATATACTTAATTGAAGACTAGGTGAAATGAGCAGAACAAAGAAATGAGAACCAAGAAGTCTCTTAAAATGGACTATTCTTTAGTACACTTAGGAGTGGAGAAACAGTGTTTAGAGAATATTCTCTTAGGGAACACTGGAATCTATAAGAAAATCATGAATTCAATTAGAAAACATTAGTAGAGATTTAAACACACAAATTTAAATTGTCCATTACAAAGTCCTAACTACAGAGATGGTACTAACCACATGTATCCATAGATTTTAACTAAGCAATTTAAAATAAAAAAAAGACACTGTGAAATACTTGACTACATAATGTTTACTGGTAAAGGGATACATCAAGTGTGTGAGATATATTTTTATAATGGTCTTCGTTAGAACAGTAAATGAGCTAAAGGAAAACCAGCAATCAGAAGATCTCAAGAATCAGCTGGCTGGGCTGGAGAGATGGCTCAGCAGATAAGGTGCTTGCTTCCAATGCCTAAAGATCCAGGTTCAATTCCCCAGTAACCACATAAGCCAGATGCACAAGGTGGCACATGTGGCTTGAAGCCCTGGCATACCCAGACCCCCCTCTCTTTCTCTGTATCTCTCTGCTTGCAAATAAATAAAATATTAAAAAAAAGAATCAGCTGGCTAAACTAAATGAAAAAATAATCAAATACAAGAAGGATTACCAGGAAGATTTAAGTAAGATGACCTTTGAAATGAAAATGCAACTCAACAAAGTGAAGGAGACCATGTAAAAAGCTCTATTGGAAAACCCAGATCAAATGCAGTTATGTAAAACATCTCTAGAATCCCTCACTACAGAGTAAATAACCTGAAAGATAGAACATGAGACATGGAAGACAAGTAGAAAAAAAAAATAAAACAGATCCAGATAACAAAAATTTGGAAAAGGTCTAAAAAGCATGCGAACAAAATATGAGGGAACTATGTGAAACCCTTAAACAGTCAAACCCGTGGATCATGGGGATATCAGAGGTGAAAGAAATCCAGGCAAAAGCCATAGAGAAAATATTCAACAAAATTATTGAGGCAAACTTTCCCATTCTAGCAAAAGAAAATCCCATCTGGATACAAGAAGCAGACAGAACACCAAACAGGCAGGACCAAAGAATAAACTCCCCAAGATACATTGTAGTTAAAACCCTAAACAGTGAATGCAAGGAGAGGGTTCTAAAAGAAACAAGAGCAAAACAACCAATCATATATAAAGGCATAACCATCAGAGTTATACCAGACTTCTCCATGGCAACCATGAAAGCAAGAAGAGCTTGAAGTGGCATATTTCAAAGCCTAAATCACCTTGGCTTTCAGCCTAAACTCCTGTACCCTGAAAAAGTATCCCTTATAAAATATGGAAAAAGAAAAATATTACAAGATAAAAGCCAGCTCTACAATTATATGGACACTAAACCAAACCTATAGAGAATTTTCCACAAAATATTATACACAGAAGAGCCAAGTAACCAACCCCAAGAGCCATCCAGAAGTGGGACACAATAATCAAGCCTAGAGGGGATAAAATAACAAGAGAAGCATCAAATCCCATAAACCCTACACTATGGCAGGGATTGAATCAAACCTCACAGTTATAACTTTGAATATTAATGGTCTTAACTCTCACATAAAAAGACACAGGCTAGCAGGATGGATCAGAAAAGAATGGATCCTTCTGTCTGCTCCCTCCAAGAAACCCACCTCGCTGCTAAAGACAGTAACCTACTTAGAGTGAAAGGATGGAAAATGATTGTCCAAGCTAATGGTAATAAAAAGGAAGCCGAGGTTGCTACACTAATGACTGACAAAATAGACTTTAAAACAAAGTCAATTCAAAAAGACAATCAAGGACACTTCTTACTCATCACAGGAACAATCCAACAAGAGAATATTGCCATCATATTCATTTATGCACAAATACAAGTGCACCACAGTTCATAAAACAAAAACTAAAGAAAAACAAAACAAAAATAAACTCCAAGTCCATCATAGATGGAAACTTTAATACACCACTATCATCTTTAGACAGATCATCCAAAGAGAAGGTAAACAGGAAATAATAGAACTCAAGAACACCATAAATGAAGTGAACCTAGCAGACATATACAGAACCTTCCATCCCAGCTCTACAGAATATTTATTATTCTCAGGAGCTCACTGTAAATTTTCTGAAATAGAACACATATTAGGACATAAAATATGCCTCAACAAATTCAAGAAGGTTGAGGTAGCACCCTGCATCATATCAGACCACAATACATTGAAGCTGGAAATAAACAACGAGAGAAGAAACATAAATCACAACAACTATTGGAGATTAAACAATATGCTATTAAACAATGAAGGGGCCATTCAAGAAATTAAATTGGAATTGAATAATTTCTTGAACTGAACCATAATAAAAATACATCATAGGAGACCAAATGGGACACAATGAAGGCAGTCCTAAAGGGAAAATTTATAGCACTGAATGTCTTCATATCAAAGATACAGCGGTCCCAAATTTATATCCTAACCAGTTAAGGGCATTGAAAAAATTGAACAATCCAATTCTAGGAGTTCAAGACATAAAGTGATAATTAAGTTCAGAACAGAAATCAATGAATTAGAATCTAAGAAAATGATTTTAAATTTGATGAAACAAAGAGCTAGTTATTTGAAAAAGTAAGATTGACAAATCCCTGGGCAATCTAACCAAATGGATAAAAAGAGAAGTCCCAAATTAACAAAATCAGAAATGAAAAACGAGAGACCACAATGGACAACAATGTAATTGGAAGAATCATCAGGACATACTTCTAAAGTCTCAATTCCACAAAATTGGAGAATCTAGAAGAAATGGACAAATTCTTGGATATCTACCACCTTTCAAATCTAAACCAAGAGCAGATAAATCTGTGAAATAAACCTATTATATTGGTTGAAATTGAATATGTGATCAAAAACCTCCCCAGAAGAAATAGTCCAGGTCCTGATGGATTCTCAGCCGAATTCTAACAAACCTTCATTATAGAACTCAAACCACTCTTTCTGATGCTTTTTAGAGTAATCGGTAAACAGGGAATACTTTAAAATCTCCTTCTATGAAGTTTGCATCACTGTAATACCAAAACTGGACAAAGATAAATCCAGAAAGGAAAACTATAGACTTGTATCCCTGATGAACTTAGATGGAAAAATTCTGAATAAATCCTTGCAATCCTAATTTGCCAACATATTGAAAGTATTATCCACCTCGACCAAGTAGGCTTCACCCAAGGGATGCAGGGTTGGTTTAACATATGGAAATCAATCAACATAATCTACCACATTAATAAACTTAACCCCCAAAACCACATGGTGATCACAATTGATGCAGAGAAAGCCTTTGAAAAAAATCCAACACAACTTCATGATCAAAACACTTGAAACAGTTGGAAGAGAGGGCCTAAACCTCAACATAATTAAGGCCATATACCAACTCCTAAAGCCCAAATAATACTCAATGAGTAAAGACTCTAGGAGTTCCCACTAAATTTGGGGACAAGACAGGGTTGCCCACTCTCGCCATTGCTCTTCAACATAGTCCTTGAAGTTCAAGCCAATAGAATAAGATGGGAGAAATATATAAAAGGATACACATAGGAAAGTTGGCAGGATACAAAATTAAAACACAAATAGCAGTAGCTGTCCTATATGCAAATGACATGTATACAGAAAGAGCAATCAGTGAAACAGTCCCATTTTCAATAACCACAAATAACATCAAATTCCTTGGACTAACACTAAACAAGAAGATGAAAGACTTGTATAATGAAACCATAAAAACACTCAAGAAGGAAATTGAGAATGATGTGAAAAGATGGAAAGATCTATGCTTCTGGGTAGGTAGAATTAAAATCGTGAAAAAATGTCATACTTCCAAAAGCTATATACAGATTCAATGCAATACCAATAAAAATACCAGCTTCATTCTTTGCAGATATAGAAAAATTAATCTCAAAATTTATTTGGAATTGCAAAAGGCCTCAGATATCCAAAGCTATCCTTAGTAAAAGAGGCGCGTCAGGCGGTTTCACCATACCTGACAGAAAGATGTACTGAAAGCAATCATAACAAAAACAGTATGATCCTGTCACAATAATAGAAAGTTAGACCAATGGAACAAAATTGAAGACCCTGCCGTAAGCTCAAGCAACTATAGTTACTTTATATTCTACAAAGATGCCAACAATGTTAACTGGAGTAAAGATAGCATCTTTAACAAATGGTACAGGATAAATTGAATAAATACTTGAAAGAAAATGAAACTAGACCCTCTCCTTTCACCATGCACAAAACTCAACTCCAAGTCGAAAAAAGACCAACAGTAAAACCTGAAACTCTGAAAACAATGGAAGAAAAAAATTGGGAGAACTCTCTAAGAGACAGGAATACAGAAAAACTCCTGGACAAACTTCTGATAGCCCAGGAAGTGTAACAAATATGCAACCAATAGGAGCTCTTCAAGCTAAAAAGCTTCTGTAGAGATAAAAATACCATTCTCAAAGGCAATGGATTACCATCAAACTGGGATTTAATCTTTGCCAGCTACAATACAGATAGAAATCTCTTCTATAGAACTTACAAAGAACTCAAAAAAGTAAATGAATAAGTATCAAACAGCCCTCTCACAAAATGGGGAACTGACCTCAACAGGGAATTCAGAGGAAGAAATACAAATGGCCAACTCCCATTTTAGAAAAAGTTCAATGTCATTTATCATCAGAGAAATGTAAATCAACACAACAATGAGATTCCACTTACTCCAGTCAGAATGACAAGCATTAAAAAATCTACCAACAATACATGCTAGCAAGGATATGGGGAAAAAGGGACCCTCATTCTCTGCTGGTGACAATGCAAACTTGTTCAACCACTATGGAAAGCATTGTGGAGGCTCCTGAACAGGATGGATATAGAGGTACCAGCAGACCCAACTATCCCTCTACTGGGCATCTACCCTCAAGTACCTTTGCCAAAGCACGGAGATATTTGCACAACAATGTTTATAACAGCTCAATTCATAATATCAATGAATTGGAATCAACCCAAATCTCCAACAATGGATGACTGGATTTCAAAGTTGTGGTACATTTAAACAATAGAATTCTAAGCAGCAGAAAGGAAAAATGACATAATGAAATTTAAAGAAAAATGGATGGACTAGGTGCAGATCATTCTTAGCAACCACACACAATAGCATAGACCCATGCACCACATATGCTTCCTCATATGTGGTTCCTAAACACGTATGACCAGAATATTAAGAAAATCTGTCAGTTAATAGAGAGACTGTCAAAGGGAAGTAAAAGAAGTGGGGGGGGGGCAAGAGAGGGGGTGCTAATATAGTAAACTAAACTAACAATGAATTGACACCATAAAACTAGCTTTTATACAATAAGCTATTGAGTAAACTGAGGGCACCACCTGGTATGAGGGGCCATGAACAGAATGGGAGGAAGCCTAAACTCAAGAACAATTGCTCAAGCCTGCATCTCCTTATCCTAGTTATTGGTTCCTTCCCACACTGAGCTGTTGATCAGAGAGACTCAAGAGGTCCCCAAAATGTGACAGACTTCTGTCAAAGCTCTTAAATACCTGTTCCAGGCCCAAGATTAGATCATATTGCTTGAAAAATCATAGAGTTTCATCAAACAACACCAAGAGATCCTGATACAGAATGGTAACCAGCTCCTAGACGCAAGCATATGTAGCACTGGAAGGTGTTGCATGAGCTGCCAGGGGAAATTTGCCAATGATATTTGGAGAAAGCAGAGACCACTCATATCCAATATAGACAACTGTGACAAGTATGCTGAACACATGGCTGTATTGAAGAGACCAGCAGGACAAGAAAAGATCATTTGTGCAACAGTGGTGCTAAACCAAGGAGGGTATTCAATAATTAGCTAAGGATCTGCTTAATGACAAGGAACCCTTAACTGGAACTGGAATCCATGGCAAAATCCTATGGGGATCAATATCTCGGGATTCTAGGTGAAATTCCCACTACCAGATAGCTACACAGAGGGTATACCCACTAGGAGCTAGCCAAAAGAACTATGTTGTCTCATTTAACCTATATTGATCTTACTCTCCAAAGGATATTCTGTGTTTTTTTTTAGAAGGCAGTGAGAGAGCCTGGGACAACTCAATTCCACCAACAAGACCTGGGATGATGGCTGACATCCTGACAGGAGACAAACCATACGTAGCCTTGACACAGGGACCAAATGAAACCTGAGAGTCAAACAGGAGACCAATCACCACAGCAAGTCAGATAACACATGAAAGGTCAATGGAGACAGACACCAAGTGTACCCTACACAAACCAGGGCAATGATCCAGAGATACTTAAGATTTCAACAACAAAGCAGAATTTAAACTCTCCCACTATGACTCAAGGAAAAGAGTGGAAGAAGAGGCAGAAAGACTGTAAGAGCCATGGAGAGGGAGAGAATCCAGAGATATTCCAACTCTGCAACAATCACAACTGGGAAAGAAAAAAAAAGAAAGAAAAACTGGCTACCTCTTATGCAGTTCATAACCCCCTAACCTATGGACAAATTCAGTATGTACACCGAGGAAGGACCCCACTGTGTAGAGGGCAGAGAGGAGGGAAATGGGGTATCTACACAAAATTTACTCATACAATGTATATACTTTTTCAATATAAAGTTTTTAAAAAGGGAAAATAAAATTATTCTCAGTATTACTTTTCTCACTGGATGTGGTGATGGCTCAGAGGGTAAAGTGTTTATCACACAAGCATGCTGACCTCAGTTCAGAACCCTGGCATAAAAAGACACCTGGTGTGGCTACACAAACCTCTAGTCCACCAACCAGGGAGGTGGAGACAGGAAGATCACTGAGCCTACTGGTACTCAATGCCAACAAATAAATGGGCTCTAATTTTTGTGTGAAATTCTGTTTCATAAAAGTTAGTGAGTGATTGAGGAAAATATTTAGTCTACAGACAGGGATTCACACACATGCACATGCATAGACACACAATCAAGTACACACACATTCGAACAGGCATGCACATGCATGAGCACACACACAGGCAAACACACATGCACACAGACACACACACAATTGTGTGTATGTGTGCACATACATGGGCACATGCACAGACATGTACACATGTACACATACATGCCCACACACAGGAGCACACACACAGACAACATGCATCCCATGGGAATATACCTATTCCATCACCACAGGCACATAAACATGCAAAGATAAAAGAAATTAGAAACATATGTTTTTAAAGTAGTATCTTATCTTTTGTGAAAAATCTCACTAAGTGATAATTCTATTAGACATAGGTGACTGTTGAATGCTTTTGGTGGTTAGTCTTAATGATATCACTACTCACAAAGTACATGTTCAGTGACTTTAATTTATTACTTTGGTATCTTCCAAATATGACACAATATGGTAAAATTCTACCCAGAAATACATTGTTTAATCCTGCTAAAATAATTCACACAGCAATATGTTCATAAACTAAAAATCAGAATTATTGTCAGTATCTATTAAAATAACTTATGCAGTCAAAGGAAATAGCAAATATTGTGAGTTTTTACTTGATTCCATTATAAGAGGAGATAAGTGAAGTTAAATGTACAATTGCATTCTTGCTCAATATAAAAATAATATCACCACCAAAACAGCTATCCCATTTAACATACTTTAAAACAGAATCAAAAGGATTCTTAATTCTAGACTCTTGAATTCTAATGTTATCTCGTACAAGTTTACACTTCTTGAAAATTTTGTTTTTCCCTCATAGATCTTCAGTTAAACACTAGTTTTAATACGTATTTTGAAGTAATTTATCTTATTGTAATCATCGGCACACTTCAACATCATTCTTATTCATCCATATTGCATTGTTCAAACATCCGTAACATCTATTTCATTTAAGATGGGGTCTCTCGGCATTTCCTAGCTGACATGAGAACTTCTGGGGAATTTTGTCTCTGTCTGTCGTCTCACCATAGGCATGCTGGGATTACAGATGCTCCTGTCACACTGTCCAGCTCTATGTGGCCTTTGGATATCAGAACTCAGCTATCCATGCTTGTGGGTCAATCCCTCACCCACTGAAGCATCTTAATGGTCTCTTCTTATAAAATTTTCTCACCTGGCATTACATTTATTCTTGAATATAAAATATTAAAGATGCACATCATTTTGTTTGATTTGAGTACAAAAGTACGAAAATTAGCATTGCTTCCTCAAGTCGAATAAGGACATTGTATTCATTTTATTGTCCTTGTATTGCCTGAAATATTTTAACAAAATTTTAATAGTTGATTTTACCTTCAAAACATATTAAAATATTTGCTAAAGGACAAAACAATATAGTGAGTTGATGTTTTAATTTTCTGTGACTAGTATCCATCAAGAACTTAAGACAGCATCTTTTATAACATACTTATAGCATAGTATTAGATGAAAGACACTCTGTGTCCACCTCTTTTTACGTACTGGAGTACTATGCCAAAAGTAAGCAGATGAAGGAAATTAAGTTTTAAGAAAAACAAAAATGTTATGAAACAACTTTTCTGAAACTCAAACATCAACATATTATTTGTAAATGCACCTATGCATAAAAAGCATGAATGTATTATAATATTGAATAAAATAGTATATTGTGGAAGACAAGAGTATGACACTATTTTTACAAAACTTTAAATATATAAGACTATTTATTATTTCGACAACCAATGAGATTTCCGTAGTTTTAAATGTATAATTAAATATAAAATCCAGTAACAACACAAAGTTCAAAATAAGACCTCCCTGGCAGGAAAGGCCACCCAAGAGGGGCACAGAAAAATAACAATAGAATTAGTGATGTTTGGTTCATCCCTGAGGGCATGAGTACACTGGTATTTGTCTTCTCCTGGCTCAGTAATTAAAGGCACGTGTTTGTAAACACTGCTGCACAGGGTTTGATTCCCCAGTACACACATAGAATCAGAAATTCAAAGTAGCACATATGTCTGGAAATTCATTTATAGCAGCAAAAGATCCTAGTATGACTATTTTCTCTCACTCTCTCCCTCTCTCTTTACAAATAAATAAAGTATTTAAAAATAAAAGATCAAGTGTGAATTGATTCAAGTGATCAATTACTGACTGAAAGTAACTATAATCTCTTATAAACTTAAATCTCAATTAAATTAAATAAAGTAGTCCAAGCTTTTGCATTTTATGAAAACCATGCAGTTTTTAAATGCAATCCTTATCAGTGTGGGCAAAATAAAATGTTTTGTAGAATTACCTGTACATTTTATGAGCATCTTTGTTTTTTGGTACAATATTGTTAGTTGATAATAGATTAACTATGCCTTAAAACTGTTACTAAAAACAGGAAGTGTTTCCTATAGCTCTGAAGTTCTAGTCATCTTTGCCCTGATGATTATAAATAGGTAAATTACTTAAACATAAACTTTTTATATAATTATAAAGTAATGTATATAAAATTGATTAAATTATAGTGAAGTGAAGTGATAACATCTTTTCCTCAGCACTCTTAATAAAGTGTGGAATAACGCAGCTTGTAAGACTTACGTGACATGACAGTCATCTCCACACATGATGACTTTGCTGGATTTCACAGTTGTTTGTAACAGATACTCTTCTGCAAAATCTACTTGCAAGCAGGTTTTCATATATAAGTGAAGCTAAAAAAATCATCTTCATAGTTTTGCCTCCTGTCAGCATATGTTAAACTTGAGTTGAAAAGGCATTTTTCCAAGTTATAAATTAATGTTTGTTCCCAACATTTATGTACCACTCACCCATCACACATTAATGTACAAATTATGCTTTTTTTTCAAAATGACTTTTATAATTTTAATTTTAAAATTTGATATGTAGTATAAACTATTGTTTAGTGTTTTTCCAGAGGAGCCTTCCTATGTTGTTTTTGAATTCTTTTTCACTATCACCTCCATCACTCTCATTCTCTCATTCTCTCTCTCTCTTTCTCTCTCTCTCTTTCCCCATCCACCCAAACACACAACAAGATAAATATTTGGTATTATTTTCTTAATTATGACTCTGTTTTAAAATGTCATTAAGATTGAGTAGAGTTTCATCATTTTCCAAAGTTTTAGAAGTGAGGTATGACATTTAGCAAGCAAAATGATAATTTCATAATACATTGCCAATTGTTTGAAATTTCAAACTGAAGGCAGCTTGCTTCTCAGACTTTAAATTGTTCAAAGACATACAAGGTAACATAACAGGAAATAGATATAATATAGTTAATTTTATAGTATCTAAAACAAATACAAATATATAAGTTAAAATTTAAATATTTTAGAAGCTGTGAAAATAGAATACAGAATAAAATTAATTTAGGGGTGTAACTAGATACTTTATAAATTAATTTGTTTATTTTAGAATTTACGAATAAAGATTCTGTACACAGTATTAGTCGGGGTTCTCTAGAGGAAACAGAGTTGATACAAGGATTGTAGTAAAAGGGAATTTATTGGAGTAGTTTACGACAGTCCAACAATAGCAGTCTGCAGGCCCACAGGTGAAGAAACCAGTAGCTGTT
>PVHP010032842.1:0-20053 GCA_004024765.1 Zapus hudsonius | reverse complement strand
AGAGAGAGAGAGAGAGAGAGAGAGAGAGAGAGAGAGAGAGAGAGAGAGAATGGGTGTACCAGAGCCTCTTGCCACTGCAAACAAAGTCCAGAGATATGCATCACTTTGAGGATCTGGCTTTACATGTGTACTGGAGAATTGAACTCTGGCCATCAGACTTTGCAAGCAAATGCCTTTAACTGCTGAGCCAGCCAGCCAGTACTAAATAATTATTTTAAATGGCTTTTCCTCTTAGTCTATAAATAATATGACCCCAATAAAAATAGCAATAGTTTTTATTAATTAGAACCTAGCTGACTCCCATGTTTACAAGGAAAATTAAATATGAGTCATAGCCAGAAAGAAAATGTCTAAAAAGGCCTGGTGTGCACTGGTAATCCCAGCACTTGGAAAGCTCAGGCAGTTATAATTCCCAGCCCTGCTTGCACTCATGTCTGCCATTCGGTGAGTAGCTCTGCTCCACCTCACATTTCTTGCTATGACTCTGCCTCTCCACATCCCAGAAACGACAGAGCCAAGAGACCAAGTGACTGTGGAATGCAACCTCTGAAACACCAAACCAGAAAAAATCTGTTTTCCTTAAAAAAAACCGGATAAATTCTAAATAGAGTAATATTTACATATGAATAATAACATTACACATCTTAAATATCTATTCATATGTATATTATTTATACATTAAAATATGATAAACCTATCCATTGATATAATTTATACACTTAAGTATCTATACCACATTTAATGTTTTTATAATGGTAATATTTAGTATAATATTTATGTGAATTCATTAAGGCAATGAGAGAATTCTGTTATAATCCTAGAGTGGTAATTGGCTATTGTAATAAGAAGCTATAAAATTGGAAGTCATAAGTTAATATTTAAATTTAAAAGGTGGCTGGAGACATGGCTCAGTGGGTAAAATGCTTACTATTCAAGCATGAGGACATGAGTTTGGATCCCTAGTCCCCCTTGAAGAAGGCTGGGCCAAGCAGCACATCCTGAAATCACAGCCCTGGGGAGGCAGAGACAGAGGATGGCTAGTCTAGTTGAATCTGGGAACTCTATGTTCGTTGATATGTGTGATGAGCATTGACAAGACATAAAGGACCGATGAAGTCAGTTATGACCTGTCTCCACAGTAAAGTTCCATGTAGCCACTTTTAGGAGCAAAGATTCTTTGTGTTAATATGAAGTCATCTCTAAAATCACTTCTAAAAACAAATTAAGAGACAGTATAGTATGGATGATATACCAAGAAGAAAAAAATGGGGAAAAATTAAAAAAGAAAAGACAGGAGAAACAGTATCACTATCTCCTATGTTCATAATCTTTTTTTTTTTTTTTTCCTTTTAGGTAGGGTCTCACTCTAGCCCAGGCTGACCTGGAATGCACAGTAATCCCTCTACTCTACTGCCTCCCAGGTGCTAGGATTAAAGTCATGTCACGTGCCCCTACACCTGGCTCCTGTCTTCATAATTTGATACTTTTTGATGACTTGTTATATAGAACAATGTGTCCCTTTTCCTGCAGAGATTATAGTTTCTTGTTATAAACCCTACTTTATTTTTACCAATAGACAGTGGAGTTTATGCCAGTACTTAAAGTAAGGAAATATAGCTTAATAGCTAAATGCTTAAATAACTAAAATTATCATCTTTTGGTAGAAGTTCTCTATAAGTGGTCTGTGTTGAAATAACAACAGCCAATCAACTGGCTCATTCCAGGGCTTCTCCCTCTAAAAAAAAATGCTCTGTAGAAACTAGTTCAAGAGGAGAACGGGTATCCCTTGAGAAAAATTCTATGGTCAGAACAGTTAGGGAAAGTCCATGATGACCAGGTCATGTGCAGAGACATCTTTCAACAAACTCACATGGTGACTGTCCCTGTCCCCAGGGTGTGAGGAGGGTAGAATGAAAGTTTCTTAGAATTCTTGAGCTCTGTTGCTGACATCTCTCAAAGCCAGTGTCCCCTTAGAGCCTACTGGGGACACTGGATTACTACTGAGGGGTTAGGGTTAGGTTTTCAGTTGTCCAGACAGGCTGTGGCCTTTTCTCTGGAATTGCCTGCTTTTCTTTAAGTGCCAAAGTTTTATATCGCTTATATTTATTTACATTGTGGTCTGTGGTCCCTGGGAAAGGGGACAGGCACATGGAAATATTAATAGATTCTGCCTTGGCCACTGTTCAGGCCTGACGTGCCATCTCCAAGCTGCCTCTCCCATCCTGGAAGCCTGGTACTGGCCTCTGTCTGTCCAGCGTCTTGAGCAGGGATAAGGGTCACCGTGGGGTCACTGCAGCCCTCATCACTCATGGGACAGACTGTGTGCTTCCCCAGGGCGGAATCTGGCTGCTGTGGAACATGTCTATGGTTAGCCCAGAGGTTGCCGAGCTGCCTAGGAAGGTCTTGACCACGCTGTCCACACATTAGCCCCTCGTCATGTCACCCGGGCTGCCCACACCAGCTAAGCATCATTTCTGGAAGACGCTCCAACTGCACAGCCTAGGCTGGGGTGATGACTGGGTCCATACATGTTCAGATCCCCAGCACTCGCATCGATACCATGCACAGAAGCGTGTGCCTGTAATCCCAGCGCTCAGGAGGCAGAGAAGGGGCATTCTCAGGGCAAGCTGGCTAGCTAGACAAGTTGAATTTGTAAGCTGTAGGTTCAGTGAGAGACCCTGTCTCGATAAATACGGTGGAAAGCAACTCAGAAAGACACCCGACATTGACCTCTGGCTTCTATATGCATACATACACACATGCAGGAACACATATGCCGCCAAAAAGGCATACAAACACACACACACACACACACACACACACACACACACACACACATGAACACCACACCCACATGCACAAAAATCTGCACAGCCTGAGCAGCAGGGGGCTTCTTGCCTTGCTGGCTACCTGGGAGAGGCCCACCTGGTACCTTACCTGCCTGACATAGAGCTGAACAGGGGCCTCCTGCACCCTCCTGTCACAGCCTCCACTTCTCATCTTCCTTTCTGTGGCAGGAGCCTCTCTCTCCACATGGAGAGACAAATACTAGTGGAGAAGGAGCCCCCAGACGGCAGGGCTCTGATGTAAAATGACCAAGGCGGGGTTCTGGAATCTGGATCCAACATTGTTGAAAGGAATTAAGGTCTCACAGCCTGCCTGGCCCCTTTAGCTTTTGCCTGGGTAGGCACCGAGATTTCCTGCCTTCCCTAAGGGTGGATCTCCAGAATTCTTGTCCAGGGTGTATCTTGCTTGAGGCTGGGTGCATGCCTGCTCCCTCAGAGACTTGCCTACCTGGTTTTGTGTCTAGGTTCTTACTCCTTCTGGCACATTCCACAACACCTGTTTGCCACTCTGCACCAGGAGGCATTAGCCCTGACTCCACCCTCTCTGGGCTCCTCAAACTTTAGGCCTTTGGCTGCTCTCTGAGTCTGCCCCGGCTGGCTTCGTTCCTTGGCCCTGCCTCTCCGGATCTCACTTCCTGTGAACTTTCCTTCCCAGGGATGTGACCGCCCTTTCCACAGTGTCCCAGGCACCTCTCTTTCCCACCATGCTAGCAGGAGGAGAACAAAGTGGACAAGAAGGCTGACCACTGAGCTTGTGGCCTGAGTGTCAGAACCTCAGACGCTGAGTGTCCACAGGCAGGGGCACTGCTCAGCTCTACTGGTGAGGGGCCCAAGCAAGTGAACCCCCATTCATGAGCCTGCTCCTTATACCTCGGCCGACTATTTCCTCACGGGTATGAACAGGGCAAAGGGGTTCACAGGCAGTCCATGCACTGAGGGGCCCTCAGGTAACCCCCAAGCCAGACTGGAACTTAGGATCTAAGAGACTGAGCAGAGGAGGTTGGGAATACAGATGTGTCTAGAAGACCTGGGTTTGGTTCCTGACCCTGCCACTTCTGGCTGTGTGAACTTTGCTGTTTTTATTTTGGTCGTGTGCAAACCTCAGCTGCCTTTGGAAGGAATGTCCTGGAAAGTGTGAGGCTGGTGGGGAGCAGGAGGGTTGTGACTGAAGTGGGAGTGACAGGGACAGATGAATGAAAAGACTTATGCTGACTGAGTGCTCAATATTCGGAGCCTTGGAAAACTTCCTAAGTTGCATGGGAGCAGTGACGTCCAAAAACCGGTAAAGAATGAGCACAAGGTATGATCACAAATGCAACTGCTTAGGACCCAAGAGTGGGCACTGCTGGAAGCCCCATGCCTCCCCCACCAGAGCGAATCTCCACCTGGGACTGAGTTCCCACTTCACTGGGTGCTGGGTGCTGGGTGCTGGGCCCTGGGCCTGAGACTGTGGTGGTTTGAATGTATAATGACCCCCATTGACTTAAATGTTTGAATACTTGATCCCCAGCTGGAGGTGCTGTTCTGGACGGTTCTGGAGTCTTTAGGAGGTGAAGTCTTGCTGGAAGAAGTGTGTCCCTGCGGGGTGGGCCTTGACTTGTTAGATAGCCCTATCTCTCTCTCTCTCTCTCTCTCTCTCTCTCTCTCTCTCTCTCTCTCTCTCCCCTCTCTCTCTCTCTCTCTCTCCTTCCTCCCTGCTGATGTGAGGATGTGATGGAGGCGTCCTGCTCCTGCCATGATTTCCCCACCATGATGGACTCCTCCCTCTGGAACTGTAAGCTGGAATAAACTTTTCCCTTCTCTAAGATGCTTCTGGTCAGATATTTTGTCCCAACAATGACAAATTAGCGGGTACACCAGTCCTTTGTGTTCCGTTCTCCATGTGGTCCCCTGACAGAGTCTTTAGGAGCCAAAGGCCTCTCTCCTGAGTATGTATGCCATGGCTTCACTGTGTGCTCTTCCAGTTTCGCTTGGCCAGCATCTTCTAGATTTATCCATTTGTTCAACAACTGGCTAGTGGCATTCGCTCTGGCCCATCCTAGGGTGCCCAAGGGGTTTGCCTAAGTCATTTTTGTATATGGGTCCCCAGGGAGCATTTTCATTCAAACTTTTTCCACCCTTCCTAATTTGCTTGGCAAAAGCAAGCTGTTGGACTCCTTGGTCTCACCTTTGGGGACTCACTCAGGCTACCTGGATGAAAGAACTAATTGTGTCCAGGTGGGCCAACCTCCCTGAGCTCCCATGAACACCCTTGGTATCCACAACCTGCCCTCCACACCCAAGCTCCCAGACAGAATCCTGGCAACACAGGCTGTGTCCAGACCCTCCCTGAGGTTAAAGGGACTCTCAGATGGACTTTATGAATGACTCCTTTAAGCACACAGCCCTCTTCTGAAAAGATAAATTCATTCAGGGCCATGTCAGTAAATTTCCAAAGCTGTGCTCCCGGCCTCTGCATCCTGAGGGTCAGCTCAGTGGCTGGGCCGTGGCCACCTGGATGAGGGGGGGAAGGCACATGGCTGGATTATTCATATTGGTGACTTGTGTGTGGGGGGGGGTTGAGAGGAAAATTTAACTTTGTGATGTGTTTTCTCTTTTTCTTCAGTTATCACCACCTTTCCTTCCCAAATAGAAAAGTGAAGAATTGTGGAAAAGTACCCGCAATGAACCCAGGATGCTGGGGCTCTAATAGCTTCCTCACCCAGGCCAAGAAGATCCTTTAGCTTGGGGAAGGGAACTGAGCCCAGCTTCAGCTGTGTCCCTCCTGAAAGCCCTCCCTCTGCCACCACAGCCCTCCTGGTTACTCCTCTCCTCTCATCCCAGCACCCTGACCTCCCTCCCATGCGCTCAGGTATCCCCTCTTTCTCCCGTTAGGCTCAAGCTTCTGTCACTTCCCAGGCTCTCTCTTAGGGTCTCACTAAGTTGCCAAGCAGACATTGGATTTTTTAAAAAATTATTTGTGTGTGTATATACGATCTATGTATTGTGTGAAGTTCAGCAGATAGCCTCTGACCTCCTGTCCTTCTGGCCACCTTCCTTTGAGGTGGGGTGTCTCCTTTTTGAGGTTGTTTGTGAGCTTCAGATTCTCCTGCCTCCACCTTCCACTGCTACGGGCACACTGGGATTACTTAGCAACAGGCTGTATGTGGGTGGTGAGGAGAATTGAACTCGGATTGGCAGGCTTACAGGCAAGTGCCATTAACTGCTGAGCCATCTCCCCAGCCTATGGCTTGGATGTTTTATTTTTTTCAGGGAGGGTCTCACTCTAGCCCAGGCTGACCTGGAACTCACTCTGTAGTCAAAGGCTGGCCTCAAACTCACAGCAAACTCCTCAAACTCCTTCCTTGGCTCCCGGGGTGCTGGAATTAAAGGCGTGCACCACCACATCTGGCTGGCTTGGAATTTTTGATTCTCCTGCCTAAGCCTCCTGAGGAGCTGTGATTACAGGCCATGTTTTTTTTCTGGAAGTCCCAGCCTGAGGGAGGCACTTGATAAAGTTGGATGATGCGGATGGAGGGGGGGGGGCGGGCAGAGGCAGTTGCTGGCCTGTGCATTCGGAAGCCTTGGACATCTCCAATAATGGACCAGCCCACTTCAAAGTCTCAACACCACCATTCATACAGGGGATGCCCTCAAGCCACAATGGGCTAGTGTCCGAGCAGCCTCGGGTCTCCATTAATAAAGGACAAGAAAGCTAGCATCAAAGGGAATATTTCAGCAGCCTTGCATCCCTCACTAACAGCTGGCACCCTGTGCCCTCTCCTTGAGCCTGGGTGAGGTTTCCATGTTGGATGAACAGGGGCAGTGGAAGTGACGCTTTGTAGGTGGGTGTGGAGTCTCATGCCTGTAATCTTGGCATCCTTGGGAAACTGAGGCAGGAGAGGTGCCATAAGTTTGAGGCTCTTGGCTAGTTGAGTTCCATAGTGAGTTCTAGGCTAGCCTGGGCTACAGTGTGATGTGCTGTCCCAAAAACAACAGAAACACCTTGAGTTAGACGTGGTGGTGCACACTTTTAATCCCAGCACTCCAGAGGCTGACTAGGAGGATCACTGTGAATTTGAGGCCAGCCTGGGCTACAGAGTGAGTTTCGGGTCAGCTTGGACTAAAGTGAGACCCTGCCAAAAATAAAAAATAAAAAATAATGGCCAGGCCTAGTGGCATAGGCCTTTAATTCCAGTGTTCAGGAGGCAGAAGTACGAGGATCACTGTGAGTTCAAGACCAGACTGGGACTACAGAGTGAATTCCAGGTCATCCTGGCCTAGAATGAGACACTACCTCGATAAAACAAAACGCAAAACAAGAACCCTGATGCTTTGTAAAGAGGCCACTTTCCAGGCTTTCTCGAAAAATGTGTCACTGTTTCAGAGGTTCAACCATCTTTAGCCCCAAGGTAGAGACACAGAGATCCTTGAAACCCAGCTGACCCTGTCACATGTGGGAAAGAGGCCTCTAGAAGGCGGACACCCATTCTTGTCTGACTGTAGCCACCTGAGGGCCCTACAAGCCCTCAGTCTTCAGAACCACCAGAGATGGCTTAGTGGTTAAGGTGTTTGCCTGCAATACAGAAGGACCCGAGTTTGATTTCCCAGTGCCCAATTAAAGCCAGATGCACAAGAGGACGCATGTGTCTGGAGTTCATTTGCAGTGGTGGGAGGCCCTGGCATGCTTATGCCCATTCTCTGTCTGAGTTTTTTTTCTCTCTCTCTCTCAAATAAATGAAATATAATAATAATAATAATAATAATAATAATAATAATAATAATAATAATAGCCATCAAATGACCATTGTGGTTTCCACACTAGATACAAGCCTTGCAATACGGGGACCTTTCTGAGCTCAGTGCCCAGGACCCCAAAATTCAGATCCTGTCAGGATCCTTAAGCTGCTGAGTCTCCCCCTCTCACCCCAGAGAGATGCCAGTGTCAGGATCCCACAGGACACCCCAGCAGTTTTGAAGGCCTAGGGACACCCTGGTCTGAGATGTTTTCTGTGTTCTGATTAGTGGTTTACAAGGGCCCAGGGCCAGGAAACTGAGAAGAGAGACAGGCCTGCCCAAAATCCAGGGAAGAGTACCCTGGAAGCAGGGCAAGTCCTTCCAGCTCCTTTGCTGAAGCTCCTCCCAGGGCTGGTGGGAAGCTTGGCATTCCTCTCCCACAAGCTCAAATATTCCAACAACTCTGTCCTTCCCTGCATGCTGGCTGCGTTCTCGCCTATGAAGTTACTTTAGCCTCAGTAAACTTACTGGTGCCCCTGGAACGCTGCTGAATGCCTTATAGTGAACACAGGAACCCCCTACCAGAAGAAAGTCTGCTGTTTTCAGTTTTGCTTGCTTCCTGGCTCATTTCTGCCCTGCCTGGCGCCCTTCCTCACTTCTCTTGCCCACAGCTGGATACAAAGAAGGCAAGATGTGCTATGGCTCCCAGCTACTCTCCCCCTTCTTGACAATGATACTCCAGCAGACCTAACACCCTGCCAGGAAGGGACCAAGCTCTCCTGCCCTGGGCAGCCCCGGGAGGGAAAGGAGCTCAAACCTCAAACAGCTGTGGGTCTCAGCTTTAGAAGACCTGAGAAGGAATGACCAAAGAGCTGACTTGGGGCCCTTCTGGGGCTGCTGGGTGGAGATCTCTACAGGAAATACACCGGGCTGAGGGCCAGGCCTGTGACTGGGTGATGATGAGTCAGTCACACAGGGCCTTCCCTCCTGTGACTCATTTTACGCCTGGCTGCAGACCAGAAACAGCGGCCCCAAACAGAGTTCCCCGAAATCTGTATGGTCACACCACTTCCATCAGGCTGGGGGACAGTGGAGACCCTCCCCTTGACTCCTGGCCCTTCCTGCTAAAGACTCTGCGGGGAGGCAATGCAGCTGCTGGGGCCTAGGCTCACATTTTCACACTCCAGAGTTCTGTGACTAGGGTGCCGGGTCGTGGTGGTTTGAGTGTGGCATGACCCCCAGACTCACGTATTTGTGATGAAGCCTCATCCTTGAACTTGATCTCCAGCTGGTGGAGCCTTGCTGAAGGAGGCCTGTCACTGAGGGAGAGCCTTGAGGTGTAATAGACTCTCTCTCTCTCTCTCTCTCTCTCTCTCTCTCTCTCTCTCTCTCTCTCTCTCTCTCTCTCCTCCTGCTGCTGTGGAGATGTGACACAGGCTGTCTGCTCCTGCCGTGCTTTCCCCACCATGATGAAACTTCCCCTTGAAACCGTCAGCTGGAAATCAATCCTTTCCTTCCATGTCAGGTATTTTGTCCCGGCAACGAGAAGCTGGGGAGCCCTCAGCTGCTCTGGACCAGGAGAATGAACCTTCTACTTGTGTCCCTCCTGACCCTGCTTAGCCACTCCCAGAGTCGGAGAAGGCTCCTCAAGGCTGAGTCCTCCCACCCATGGGAGAGGGAGGGAAGGAGAGGAGAGAGGAAAGCCCCTCGCTCTCCACGGGGGCTCATATCCTCCTCCATCCCTCTTCCCTGGCAACCCTCTCTCCTAACAGCCCATTTTCTGGACTTCTGTGGTGCTGACTGAAACAGAACTGAAGCCAAGAGTAAAATGCAGAAGTATCAGATCAGGTTGGCCTGACAAGAAGGGGTGAGGACTTCTCACTCTGATCCAGATCCCCAGAGAGCTGAAGGAACCACCCCCATCCCAGGCCCTGGGTTCCCAGAGCACCTTTCAGTCAGGAGTGTTAAGACGCGCGATCACAGGAGACAAGAAAAAAGGATACAAATGGCCCCATGGCTCCCATTTCACAGATGGGTAAGTGAAAGCCAGCGGTTGAAAATCATGGGGCACTGAAGACAGTGTAGGGAGACGGGCTGTGCGGTGCTAATGGCCTTTGGTCCTGGGGAGGAAGCAGTGACCATCACAACCCCAGGGAGCTGGGGAGTGTCTCCCTCTGTCACACCACTTTCTGACAATGTCCTGGGGTCACAATGCAAGGAAGAGGAGGCATGACAAGCTCCTGCCTAGGTTCCCACTCACCTGTGACAGACAGCACTCCCCTCCAGCCTTTACCATTTCCCAGTCTCGCTCCTGCTCTGGGCTTTTGGATGCTGTTTCACCTCTACAGTCATCTGAGTTATGCCATTATGATTCCCATTTTATAGATGAGCAAACTGAGGCTTGGTGGGTATATTGGTTCACCAAAAGTGATAGACCCAACACTTGGCAGAGCTGGGAGGCTGACTTCTAACTGCTGGACACCCAAGTCCTCCCTCTGCTTCTGTTTACCATCTGCTGCTCTGGAGGGTGTGTGGGGTGCAGGGGGCTACTGAGGAAGGTGTGTGGGGGTGCAGGGGGCTGCTGAGGAAAGTGTGGGGGGGGGTACAGGGTGCTGCTGTGGAGGGTGTGCGGGATATAGGGGGCTGCTGTGGAAGGTGCAGATTTTAGAATCACAGACTGTGGGAAGAAAATCTGATTCAATCCTCAGACATGAGATGTCTGGGGCCATACAAGGGTGTGGTGTGGCTCCTGGCCACAGGCTGCTGTTTCGTAAGCTGAGGAAACCCAAGCAAAGGAAGAATGATGTCCTGATCCACAGGTCTGTTGGCAGCAGGTTGGAACCTTGTCACACTCTGCCACCCTCTGGGCATGCTGTGGCTTCAGAGGAAAGAGTGGGGGGAGGGTGGAATAGGAAGTTTTGATGGGGAACCCTCCCTCACCACTCCTACTCCAGCGATCAGATTTGTCCTAGACATTGGATGAACCTGCAGCCTGCTGTCTGATGGCCAAGGCTGGGGCCAGCCAGGATATGACAAGGCCTGGAGGCAAACCAGCAGGCTTAGGGGACTCCTCTGCCCCCTTTCTGAGCTGGAAAGGGAGCTTGGAGTGTGTACAGCACAGCAGCCTCAGGGGAGAAAGCTGCATGAGCAGTCCTAACTGAAAGGAAGCACAAAAGCCATGACTCATGAGCACCCTGGTGCTCTGGGAGGGGCCCCTGCTGGGCTGAGGCTGCTGCTGGGGCTGGTGGTGAAGGATCGCTTATTAGAAGAATTTGGTTTCCCCCTTTAACCGGCCAACACCTATTTTCTTTTTTATAATATTTTTATTTATTTATTTGCAAGCAGAGATAGAAGAAACAGAGTGGGCTTGCCAGAGCCTTTCGCTGCTGCAAATGGACTCCAAATGCATGTGCCACTTTGTGCAATCTGGCTTTACGTGGGTACTGGGAAATCGGACCCAAGTTGTTAGGTTTTACAGGCAAGTGCCTTAACCACTGAGCCATCTCTCCAGCCCCCAACACCTATTTTTTAGTCATTGTCTTAAAACTATACTTATTGTTATAATATTAGTTTTTGGTTCCTGAGTGCTGGGATTACAGGTGGGCACCATCGTGCCTGGCTTTTACGTGTACGAGACAACTGCAAATTCCAAGAAAGGCCAGCCTACAAAATCCTTGGCCAATACTCCTCAAAACTGTTAAGGTAAACAAAACCTGTCACAGTCAAGAGGAGCCCAGGGAGATATGACAGTGATGCACTATGGTACCCTGGAACAAGCCTTGAACAGTAAAAGGACATTGGGTAAAGCCTAAGGAAAGCTAAATAACGGTGGACTTTTATAATAATGTATTGGTACTGACTCACCAATTGTAGAAAACATGCCACATTAATGTAAGTTCTTACTAATGGGGGAAGCTGGGGCTAGGACACAGGAACTCTGTGATGCTTCTCAATTCTTCTGTTAATCTTAAATTATTCTAAACGTATAAGACCTATTAAAATGCAAAAATAATCACCTGTTATGAAAATGAATTTCAAAATTTAACATTTTGAGCAAAGCATAATAGTATTTAAAATATTTAGGTGCCAGGAAGGGACCCTGGTTCCAGATCCCCTCCTTTCAGAAGGAGTTTGTTTCTCTGCTTCACTTTTGCTTTGAATAAAAGCACTTGCTTGCAAAGCCTGCTGGCCAGGGTTCAATTCCACAAAACCCACATAAAGTCAGATACAAAAAGTGGTACAAGCCAGGCGTGGTGGCGCACGCCTTTAATCCCAGCACTTGGGAGGCAGAGGTAGGAGGATCACCATGAGTTCAAGGCCACCCTGAGACTATATAGTGAATTCCAGGTCAGCCTGGGCTAGAGTGAGACCCTACCTCAAAAAAACAAAAACAAAAAAGTGGTACAAAGGCAAGAAATGCTCATTTGTGCATTAGTGGTGCTTAACCTAGGTGGGTAATGGTTCTCTGATTGGCTAAGAGATCCACTCAGTGGCAAGGAATCCTTAGCTGGAACTGGGATCCAAGGTAAGTTCTTATGAAGACCAAGAGCCTGGACTCTAAGGGGAAGCCCTCACTAACCATGGGTCTACAAAGAGGCTACTCCCATTAAAGTTTCGCCAAATTTTATCCCATTTAACCTACGCTGATCTCACTTTTTGTTGGAGATTCTGTTTGCATTTTTCAGAAAGCAGTAAGAACCGTGGACAACCCGATTCCACCAACAGGACCTGGGATGAAGGCTGACACCCAGGCAGGAGATGAACCACTCCTAACTCATCATGTAGGGCTCAAATGAAAACAGAGGGGAAGTGGCGAGATGAGCAAGAGAACTACCTCCACAGCAAGTCAGACAACCTAGGAATGGATGATGGAGACAGACACCAAGGAGACTCAAAATAGCCCAAAGCAAAAACCCAGAGATTCTTAAGAGCTCAACACTAAAGCAGACTTAAAATTCACCTACCACGGCTCAGGGAATTATGTGAAAGAGGGGGCGGATAGCTTGTAAGAGCCATGGTGGGGGAACATCCAGAGGCATTGTTTGCCCTCAACAACAACAACAAAAACTGGCTACTGCTTGTATAATTCATAGCCCTCCATCCCTCAGTGGTTTGGGGGCAGGGAGGAGGGAAATGGGGGTACCAACACAAGACTTGTTCATACAGTGTTTCTAATTATTAACAACAAGTAAATAGTTTTTTAAGTGGCGCAAGCATCTGGCATTCATTTAAAGATTCAACGTCTAAGGCTAAACAGTGAACCTCTGCTTCTTTCTTCTCCTCCTCCCCCCATGAGCCTCTGCTTCTTCCCCCCAATATATTTTTCCATCTTCTGAGTGTTTCTACCTGTGAGTTCGAAACTCAGGTCCCAGGCGTGCCCACCCCGACCTTGGCACTGCCACCTCTACATTCTGAGCTTTCCAACCCAACTGATTTCCTTTCTGTCCTTGTCTCTGGCATCATCTTTCTCCTCGGCAGGTGGTGAAAGGGCTTTTCACGTAGTTGCATCTGCAACAACCTACAGTCCAAGTCGCCTCCATTTGTTAATGACTCTGCAGCCGGAAACTCTGGCTAGCTACATCCTCTCACTTCTCCAGCGCTGGGAAGACAGTGTTCTATTTCCAAATGTTTCTTGACCTGCCGCAGCGTCACTGCTGGGCCTTGTGCTGGTACCAGAGCCCCTGCCCTGCTCCTTTCTGAGCCTGTTGGGACATGGCGATATCACCACCCCTTCACAAACTTGTGCCCAGATGCCAGAATCAGGGTGAGAGTTCAGTAAACCACACTTGTAATCTCGCCAGAATTTTCCAGAATAAAAGTTCAAGAAAATAAAATGGCTAATATGGCATTTTTTAAGGTCTTAGAAATGAAACCAATTATGATGACAATTTAAAAATGTTTACATTTCACCTTCTTTTTATTCAGTTTGTTGCAATCAAAGGTCAAAGGTTGATTCCTCTCAAGAACTGAAGCCTTGCTGTCTCCTCCCAAGTGGTCTGGTGGAATTTAAACAGGCCTTTAATAAGTCATGTACTTATTACTTGCCTTAAGATGGTGTGAAACTTGAAGTAGATGCTCAGTCCGGGAGCCGTGCTGTTTGTCTCTGGGCTCTCTGAAAGTCTCGGGGTGCTGTGTTCCTAAGGCCTGGGTCTCGATCTCCCCCCAGGCCTCAAGGCTGGTTACTGTAAGGTTCCAGAAGCCTCATCTATACAATGGGAATAACTGTGGTGTCTTAAGATAGTGCCACCATGACTAAGTGTCTTGCTCACTGAATATTAGCTTTTATTATTGGCAGTGCTGGTCTCTGTTTTCTTTTAACCAATGGCTTTTCCTAGAGCCCTCACCTTAGATGCCCAACGGTGCCTGGTCTGCTCTCTTCTGTGGCAAGAGAGGGCAGAGGTGGAAGGCCTGTTTCCTGCAAGCAAGAAACTCTGATGGCATCTCAGGAATCTGCACTTAGGATCAAGGTCAGAATAACCTGCTTGTGTTCCAACAGGCCATGTCTGCCCTGAAAACCTGGAGGACCTTGACATTGCTTAGAAGGTCACATTTTTGCAGACCTCCTACGAGGGGGGCTAGCTCTAGGGTTACACCAGAAGCATTTGTACCTCAGGCTTCCACTCTCACTTTTGTCTGGCTGCAGCAGCCTCGTCTATAAAACAGAATACCATGATAACTTGGAGATTGTGCAACATGGTTTAGTATCTAGCTTACTAAATATTTCCCGTTGTCACTAGGAACATCAAATCCTCTGTGAAGTGGGCACAGGAGGACATAGATTCTAGCTGACCAGTTCTGCTACTCATGGACTTGTTTGGGGAGCCAGCTGAAGTTGATGGCAGGGACCAGGTTTCTGATTTCTCTTAGCGAAGAATTTGCTTCAATAATTACCATTCATGTATTCATTATGAATAATTAAAGTTGAGGGTAGATTTCCTGAAAACCTTGAATCACAGTCCCAGACTGGCTGCTCAAACCTCCCAGAAGCCTGAGGAGTTTCAGACTCAAGCTGCGACCCCTAGAGTCCCAATGTTCAGTGAGCACATGTCCAGTAACAACTCAGAGCTGGGCCTCCAACAGCAAGGTCTCTGAGCTTCCAAAGCCAGCCACTTGGGCATTACAGCAGTGTCCACAATCTGCACTGCTTGTCCGTGAGCAGCTGTCTGCAAACACCGAGCACACCCTGGTACTTCCACTTCCTGCCAGCAGCAAGCCCTTGGATTTCCTCTTCCTTCACTCTGAGTCACTGTCCCCCATCCTGAACCTCACAGAACTGATGTCTTATCATTGACACTGGCCTAGGGTGGAGGTGGGGAGACTTGTACTCAGCTCTCTGCTTCCAGTCAATTTACAGAGACTAAGTAGCTCTCCCCCCCTCCCAGTCCTTCAGGTGACAACATTTTGTAACCTCAAAAACTCTCCCAGGTGCAGGGGTCACAACATAGAGCTGGGGCAGAATCACTATCCCCAGGAGCCAAGAAGCTTCTTGGGAGCTTTTGGAAATGGAAATCACCACACAGCTTCAGCTTGGGAAGAAAAGCCATACACTGGCTCCTTCTGTTACAGCCACAGGCCAATCCACTCACCACAGCTTGCCCAAGATCCCACCACTTACCCAGGGCTCCTTGGCAGATGTCAGTGCGGGTGGCTCCTCCAACAATAAATTGGGGATCAGTGCAGATCTCCTGAGAATGAGATCCACAGTGTGATGTCAGCCCAGCAGGCAGGTGGAGGGTTGCCTCCAGCCCTTATCTCACTGTCCCTCCCTCTGGGAAAAGTTTTGGTGGGATTTCATTGGCTCTGAGGAGGGGAGTCCCTCCTAGACAGTCATCAAACCACAGTACTCCCACTGCCTGCAGCCTGCCTCACCGTTCTGCTTCCCAGGGGCTGGTGAGTATGGAGTCCAGCCTCCTCTGCCAGGTCTTGAGACAATTCACATTCCAGGGTCCCCCTGCCTACCAGGCTGGATCCCTCTCCTCTGTTTCTGCATGTTTTCTACGTCACTAAATTTCAGGGCTTATTGTCACCTCCTCCATGAGGCCCTCTTTCCTATCTGTCCTCCTTCACCACTGCCTCAGAGTCTTTGTACTCTACCACTGAGAACATAAATGCACATTGTCTGATGGCACTTGCGTGTGTTCCTGTCTTCCCAGCATACAGCTAGGACTAGATCCAGCCCTTCTGGATTCTTCCACAGGGCCATGGAACCTGGAGCACCCATGCAGTCTGCACTTGCTGTACAGCTAGCTCAGTGAAGACACTGAGTGTGGAGTTTTGTGTCATGGAGCCCTCTCAGGAACTCAGGGTGGGCGTCGGCTCCTTAAAGGCAAGGAAACAGCTCAGGAGGTAAAGGATGCTCAAACTCACACAGCTCACCAGAGACAGACAGTGCTGGTCTCAAGTGCAAACTCCTATTGAAATCTGATTAATGTTAAACCCTTAAGATGTCTAACAAGAGCAAACCTTGCAGAGCTCAGCCCTCTGAATGAGTTTTCTGACTCTCAAGAGCTCCACCCTAAAGCCACAGAGGCAATGGGGGTGCTAATCTGAGCTCTGCCTGGGTTTGTAGGAGTGCCACATCTGCTACTGAGTGACACAAGTGTGCCTCACACTACACCCTTGCCCTTGGTGTCCCTCTCCATCTAGTGGGAGTCTTCCCTGGGTTCCACTTGAGTCTAGCCTCCAGCCATCCTGGCTCCCAACAGTAGAGATGCTTCCAGCAACATTCCCTTCCACCAACAGACTGCCTGGGGGATGCAGGCAGGGACAATGAGAAAGGGCTTCTGCCTCAGCAAACCTGCAAACAAAGCCAACTTTGCCAACCTGCCAGCCAAGCACTTATCCTGCCCATGGAGCAGACTGGGCCCACTTCCAGAAGCCTCTTTATTAGCCGCTAATCCCAGGAGGGGTTTTCTCTTCTGCTTTAGAGACTGCCTCAGGGTCTCCAGAGAAGTCAAAGTTTAGACTTTACAGCCTTCATATGCTTCAGAAAACAGCCTGTGGGGCCCTGGATGAAGATGGGATGGAACATCGGAAGAATGGGCAAAGAAAGGCTTGGGCCTTGGATTCTGACAACCTGAGTGTGAATCCTGGCCCTGATTGCCACTTAGGACCTGGATGTGAAGGTCTTTTTCATCTTTAAAATGGGTTTGGAGATGACAAGTGTACCTCCCACATAGGACTGTTCAGAGAGTTAAATGAGCTAGCCATGAACAGGCCTTGGTAAGCACTCCATAGCCCATAATACCTGAGCTTCCTGCGTGGCTGCTGGGAGGATCTGATATGCCAACCTTGGACAATGCTGGCTTTCTCCTCATTGTGGCCCTGCACTGGTCCCCACACTCACTGTGGCCGTGGCCAGGCCCTGCTTCATCCTCCTTCCACTGGATTTCTTTCTTGCTAATGTTGTGAAATTCCCTCAGGAAGAGCTGTGGAGCCCCATCTGCAGGCTAATCAGCATCCCTCCCTGCCCTGCCCAGCCTTGCTCTCTCTTCCTCATGAGCTGTTTCACCCTCTCTCCCACTGTGAAAACTGTCCAATCAGAAACCCACCTTCCTCTTTAATCTCTTCCTCTCTGGTGAAATAAACTCTAATATAGTCAGGTTGTTCACAGATTAAACAAATAAATCAAACCCCTCTCCCTTTCATAGACACCCTTCTTAAATTACTGGGCTACATTCTTTATTTCCAGCTCTCTTACTTGGGAGTCCACAGTAGTCTGGTTCCTGCCCCACCCTTCTATTCAAATTGCTCTGCTATAGTCATCGATGACTGGTTAATGTCTGAATCAAATGTTCCGTTAGCCTACAGCATTGTTCCCTTAGCCTAGCCTAGTCAGTGTCAGACAAGGTAGAGAGCTGCTAGAAGGAGTGGGGTCTGGCCACGCACAGGCTAGGCAGAACCTTGGCTCTCCTCCACACACCTGTTACACTCTGAGTAGTAGTTTAGCCTTCCTGAGCCTCAGTTTCTTCAATTTCCTTTTGCTTGTGAAGTGCATGGCCTGCCCACCATAGGCAGTGGCCCTGAACTAGCTTTATTTCTCCATCTAGGTGTGGAGAAGGTGGCCCACTGATTTAAGAAGGGTGTTTATAAAAGGGAGAAAGAGGAAAAAGGAAAGAAAGAAGAAGAGGAAAGGAAGGAGGGAAGGAGGGAGGGGGAAAGGCCCATAGGCATTCCTACTTGGGGGGGTGGGCTCTCTGTCTCCCCTCCCCTCTATAATCTTCAGAGACAAACTAAATGTGCTACGCCTGACATCCATCGGGTATTTGGTAATTACTGTAAATGAAGAAGTGTGTGAATTCAGCGTGTAAGTTGTAAAGCAGCATCAAATGTAAGGTGAACACATTCTCGCGTGTGCACTACTTCAGAAACCACAACTCACTTGAGGCTCATGACAGTTCCACAGTCATTCATTCTACCAAGTGTATTTTCTGTTCACTGATCGCTCTCAGGCATTTAAGACAGTAACTGACAGAGAATAAGCACCAAATAGATGCGAATGAATGAATGGGCAAGTCCTGCGACTGGACACTTCCCAGGCTGGCAGGCTGGGCACCAGCGGTGACAGTCACAGCTCCCTGCAGCTCAGCGGGACAGGTGCACAGGCACGACTGCTTTATAGGTGATGAAAAGCGCAGGAGGGACTCAGCACGGGGAAGTGACAGAGACCCACAGGGAGGGGAGGGGCTGCTAAGAATGGTCAGGAAAGACTTGTGACAAAGCACCAAAGAATTTGAGTGAGCCAGACACAGGAAAGAGCATGCCCGGCAGGTGAGAGGAGAGAAAAGAAGTGGGTAGCTCTGAAAACCTGAAATGAGGATGAACCTGGTGTGTCAGAGAAGAGGGAGAATGGCTAGTACCAGTTTTTTAAATTTTCGACACATTATATTTCATTTTCTCTCACATTATCTATTTATTTTTGAGACAGGGTCTTGCTTTGTAGCCTAGGTTGGTCTCAAACTCACTATGTAGCCCAGGCTAACTTCAAACTCCAGCCCCTTCTGTCCCAGACCCCTGAGGCTTGTGGAATTACAGCTGTGCACCACCCCACCATGTGTATGCTCATCAGCTCTTTTCTTAGAGGAAGAGATGAGGCAGAGAGAGGTTCAATAACTCACCGAGCCACCCAGCAGGTTAGCAAGTCTAAGCACCCGGGTGCTCAGGGTCCTCCTTGAGGGCGACGGGTCAGGAGGACAGAGACCCTGGGGGTGCCACAAGGGCATTTTGGAGGGGCCCAGAAGCTCCCAAGTGAAGCCTCTTGGCCAGCAGAATGACCAGGAAGCAGCTCCCCGGAGTTCTTTGTTAGTTCCTGGGTACATGCTATGGAGAGGGTTAGGAGCTGCCCTCTGCAAGGGTGAACGAGAACTTTGGGTGGCTAACTGTCCACTGCGGCTGCCTGAGGCCACCCCGAGTCAGACAGTGCCAGGCTGTGGAGCACCCCTGGATGGGAGCTGGAAGCCTTCTCCCCTAGCTGGATATCACCTCCCACCCTCCATTTCCAGCTGACCCAAGCCACCTCCCACCATGTCTCCACCACAGTCCACAAAAGTTTCACCCCAGCCTCCCAGCACCCTGAGCGTGTGCAGCCCCAGGCCTACTTGGCAGGCCTACTGATGGGATGTGGGATCCCGGGAAAGCCAGCTGGGTGGGTCACAGGATGTCCCCTGGGGTCCCCTGGCAGCAGGCGTGGAGGAAACAGTTAGAGGTCCCCTTGGCTGGGGTCTTGGCTAGTGTCCCCCACTGTCGTGCCCCGGGCCCACGTCCCCACCCAGGCCCGTGCGCTTCCTACCGTGGGGCGCTTCCACTCGATCCCCCGAGTTTTGCTGGAGTAGGGCCCCAACTCCTTGAACCCCAGGGCCGCCGGCACGGCGGGGAAGGAGGGGTCCTGGAAGAGCGTCCCGGCCTCCAGACACTCGTTCCGCAGCGTCTCGTAGTCCTGGTTGAGGTACTTGATGGCCCTCTCGTGCGAGCCCAGCCCCTCGGCCGCCTCGCGGTCCTTGGCCAGCTTGGCCGCGATGCCCGCCATGGCGCAGTGCGCGCGGAGCGGATCTGCACTGCGGCCGCCGCCGCCAGCGGTGATTCACCGGCGGAAAGCGCTGGGCCGCGGGGTGTGGCTTCGCCTGCACCCGGCCTGCTGGGCTCGGGGCCCGGGGACCTGCGGGGTCGGTGCTGCCACCTGCGGACAGCTCCCGGGATGGCGAGGCCCTGGACGCTCAACCCCCAGCTGGATGGTGGAGCCTCCCGCCCGGGGAGGAAGGCTGCGCAGAAGCCGCTGTGATGGTCCAGGAAACGCGAGTCACCAAACCAGCTGCCACTACCTGGGCCCACTGTCCTGGCGGCTCTGCAGGCCCTGCCCAGCTGAACCATCCCCACCCACCACACCCCCGAGGCTCTGTGAGTAGCCGCTGCTGGGGTTCCCATCTTACGGGTGAAAAAACTGCGCCCCATAGGGGTTGTGGCACAATTAGTGTAAAGCAGGGATTCTAAGCCAC
>PVHP010032841.1:0-20059 GCA_004024765.1 Zapus hudsonius | reverse complement strand
AAAAAAAAAACTGGTTCAAATGGCTAGATAAATTGCTTTTGTATGAATTAAAGAACTGAAGAATATTAATGAGAATTTAGGGCCCTATTCCTCTTTATCTGGGAATTTCACCATTGTTTTAGACTGTCAGGTATTTGTATATTCTCTATAAAACAGAATTAAATGCTCTAAGACTTTTTTCATTGTAATCTTTTTTTTTTTTTTTTTTTTTTTTTTTTTGGTTTTTGCGAGGTAGGGTCTCGCTCTAGCCCAGGCTGACCTGGAATTCACTATGTAGTCTCAGGGTGGCCTTGAACTCATGGCGATCCTCCTACCTCTGTCTCCCGAGTGCTGGGATTAAAGGCGTGCGCCACCAACACCTGGCTCTTTGTCTTTTTAAACAATATTTTTATTTATTTGAGACAGAGAGAGGGAAGTGAAAAGGGAGGGAGAGAATGGGCACACCAGGGACTCTTGCCACTGCAAACTAACTCCCAACACATTTGCCACTCTGAGTGTCTGGCTTTACACGGGTACTGGAGAATCGAACCTGGCTGTCAGGCTTTGCATGAAAGAGCCTTTAACCACTGAACCTTCTCAGCCCCATAGTGTTGGGGAGCTTTCATTTTTTGGTATTCAGTCTACATTGTGTAAAAGCATTGACAGATCAGCTTAAGCTATAATCCTAAGAAAAGAATTACTCACACTTTAACATAGTATTTATAACTATTTAGTACTTTTTGAAAAAATATTTTATTTATTTACTTATTTGAGAGAGTGAGAGAAAGAGAATGGGCGGGCCGGGGCCTCCAGCTATTGCAAATGAACTCCAGGTGCATGTGCCACCTTGTGTTTTTACGTGGGTTCAGAGAAATCTAACTCAGGTCCCTCTGCTTTATAGGCAAGCGCCCTAACCGATGAGCCATCTCTCCAGCCCCCTATTTGGCACTTTTATTTATACTAATGCCACAGCTCGAATGGAGATTTATAAATTATCTGTGAAGGAGGATGTTTGCTTTTTCTTCATTTTTTTAAAACTAAATCAACTAATTCTTCATTAATAGCTCTTCTGGCTCCCACCAGAGTGAGTCTATATCATTTTGACAAGATGCAGAAGTGTTACTAATCGTTATTAAAAGCATTAAAGCATTAACCTTCAGCAACCTCATTTTTCATGTGGTACATACACTTACGTATTTTTATCAAGCTGAAGTTAAACACTGAGAATTAGAGTAAAAACTGGATCAGGTCCTTTCAGTCTAAGAAGAATAAATGGGATAAAAAGCAAAAGTATTAAATAGAAGAAGCAGGGTAAATAGTTTCTTTTAGTGTTCATAACTAGCAAAACTGTTCACAGGGGTGCCAGGCGAGTAGGGCACGTCTTTAATCCCAGCACTCAGGAGGCAGAGGTAGGAGGACTGCCATGAGTTCAAGGCCACCCTGAGACTACATAGTGAATTCCAGGTCAGCCTGGACTAGAGTGAGACCCTACCTCAAAAAAACAAAACAACAAAAAACTGTTCACAGGGGCAATTTATTCAGAAATAGTCACTACAATGATTTCATTTTCAGCATTCAAGATGAAAAATTTGTTAGTATTATTACACATTATATAATACTAGATTCAAGAATTTTCAGATCAAAATTTTTTATTATTTTTTATTTGCAAGGAGAGAGAGAGGGAAGGAGGGAGGCAAGGAGGAAGTATGGGTGCTCCAGGGCACTGCAAACAAACTCCAGAACCACGCACCACTTTGTACATCTGGCTTTATATGGGTGCTGGGGAATCGAACCCAGCCCCTGAAGCATTGCAAACAAGCACTTTAACCTCTGAGCCATCTCTCCAACCCCAGATCAAAATATTTTAAATTCAACCCTTATGACCAATTTAATTCAGTTCAATTTACAGCCATTCACAGCACACCTCAATAGTAGGTTCTCAATAAATAACAATGTCAAGACCTCTTGCCGCCTGACTGCAAACCAGGCACTACTTTTGATGTGTTTGAACACTGCATATTCAGAGCAAGCTCTCAGTTTTGTTTTGTTTGTTTGTTTTTTCAAGATAGGGTCTCACTCTAGCCAAGGCTGACCTGGAACTCCCTCTGATCCTCCTACCTCTGTCTCAAGAACTGGGATTAAAAGCTCACTTGTTGGGCTGGAGAGATGGTTCAGTGGTTAAAGCACTTGCCTCCAGTGCCTAAGGCTCCTGGTTCAATTCCCCAGGACCCACATAAGCCAGATCCACAAGGTGGTGGCCCTGGTGTTCTCTCTCTCTCTCTCTCTCTCTCTCTCTCTCTCTCTCTCTCTCTCTCTCTCTGCTTAAAAGCTCACTTGTTGTTGTTTTTTTTTCACAAGAAAAAAAAGATTTATTTTAATTCACATAAATTCCATTTAGAATAAATCTAAATTTTCAGCACTGAAGTACTTATAAAAAACACAGAGAAGCTTGAAAAGGTGTGTCTGTTTTGTCCAAAATGTGCCAATGTAAAGCTTTTACAGTTACTGATCATCACCTCGCTGTCTTAAATTTCTAGATTTTCCACTTGTTTTTAATATAGTCACAGACTGTACAACCATCATCACAATCTAAGTTGAAAACATTTTCAACATCTCCAAATACACGTTGATTTTTCATTTTGAGAGCTATAGTAACTGAGATGTATGTGAGCCAAGTTCTTGAGGAAAGATTAAGAGTCCCACGGGGAAGGCAGAAAGCTGGTATCAGTCCCTGTAGCAGCAGCAGAACTGAAAACAGGAGGTGGAAGCAAGAACCAATCAGAAGGAATCAATGTCAGAAAATAACTGATAGGGAAAAGTAGAGAAGGAAATCAAGCTTAATACCTAATACATGGGCTGAGAGATTGCTCAGTGGTTAAAGGCACTTGTTTAATGCATATAAACCATACCAGATTGTCGATAGCTGATATTATCCTACATGTCAGGCTGGCATCTGGGGAAGCTCCCCACTTCTATGTTCAGGGCCTCCTCCACCAAGGCTGGAAAATCAGAGCTTGCTCCAGAGGTCTGCCCTTTCAAAAGCCAGTCCTGTGCTGCTGTAAATGAATTCCTGTTTGGCTTTATGTAGATGGCTAGGGAATTGAACCCTGGCCAGCAGTGTTTTGAATGACAGCATTCTTCCCTAAATTGAGTCCTATCAACACTGCCTTTTCCTTTCCAAACCATGAACTCTTGATATCTCTCCCAGGCCTAGGCAAAGAAAAGACGGGCCTTCTCTACCCAGGAGCCACGTTTCTTGCTTGAGAATTGGAATTGAACATGGTATTATGGAAAGCTCTTCTATTTCTTCCTATGCAACTATGATATGAGCCCTCTGGGAACAAATACATTACAGTTGACAGTACAATTCCCAAAGTCTTAACTGGGACCCTCCTGCACAGGCATTGCCACAATTAACTCAATTCAGTTCCTTTTCTGGAGGGTCCAGTAAAAAAGTTTAATTGATGAAAGTTGAACATCATCTTACTTAGAGAAATGAAACCAATATTACACATTGATCATGTGAAAATCTGTAAAGATGCTAAGTCAAAAAGACTGGGCTGGGGAGATGGCTCAGTCAGTAAAGGACTTGCTATGTGTGAGGATCTGAGTTTGAATCCCCAGTTCCCATGTAAATGCCAGGTGTGGTGATGCTTAACTGTGATGGCAGAGTTCAGGAGGTAGAAACAGCGTCTCCATAAAGGCTCGCTTGCCTGCTGAATCAGCGAGCTCTGAATTCAATGAGAGACCCAAATAAAGTGAGGGCAATGGAGGGAGAAACCAGACATCCATACAGAGGCACACCCATGTGCATGACCACACAAATACACATGCTACATGCATGCACATGCAAAAAAAGTAATTTATGGGATGTATGCTGAGTTAAAAATCTGACTTGCAGAAAAACTAGTGGCTTGGCCTAATCTAAAACAAATCACAAAGTCCATTTTCTCAATGGTTCAGATATTTTTTTCCCCCAATTCTTCCAACTCAACAGAACTTCCATCCATTTCTTGCTTTTATTCTCCCATATTAATTTGAATGCCATTAGAATATCTCCTTAAGAAGTCATCAAGGGCTGGAGACATGGCTCAGCGGTTAAGGCACTTGCCTCCAGTGCCTAAGGCCCGGGGTTCGATTCCCCAGGACACACATAAGCCAGACCCACAAGGTGGTGGCCTTGGTGTGTTCTCTCTCTCTCTCTCTCTCTCTCTCTCTCTCTCTCTCTCTCTCTCTCTGCTTGAAAAATAAAAAGAAGTCATCAATCACAGCTTCCGTGTGTGTTTAATCTCTAAGAAGGAATGAGGGCCTTTTTTCCCACTCGGCCTACGTAGCTGCAAATCTGCCTCAAGAAGTAAACATAGGGAAAATTAATGACCTCTGCATATTCTCCACACACTGATGTTGGATAGGAAATACTAATTTTTAAAAATTTTTATTTATCATTTGCAAGGAGAGAGAATGTGTGCGTCCGAGCCTCTTGCCACCGCAAAATCCAGATGCATGCGCCACCTTTGCGCATCTGGCTTCACGTGGGTGCTGAGGATTCGAACCATCCGGCTTGCAAGCAAACGTCTTAACCACTAAGTCATCTCTCCAGTCCGAAAACACAAGGTTTTTTTTGCTTTTGCTTTGAAGGGAGTAGGGGGGCGGGGAAGGGAATGTTGGTTCCGTCGTAGCTTCTCACAGCCTCTGACGCCTCAGTTCATGGCAGATTTCCGTTTTCAGGAAACAAGAGCTCTCCGACGGCTACAGTTATCCGACGGCGCACGCTCCTCGCTCCTCTTGCAGACAGGAGCGGGATCCGGATCCTGTAGGCCAGAAGGACCTCAGCGGACGAGCCCGGGGCTCCACCCCAGCGCGGCGGCCAGTGCGCAGGCGCGAACCTAGCCCGGAAGTGACGCGCGTCTCGGAGGCGGGCCCGGTGCTCGGGCGCTCGGGTGCTCGGGTCCCGGTCGGCCGCTATGAGCTGCACGATCGAGAAGATCCTGACGGACGCCAGGACGCTGCTGGAGCGCCTGCGGGAGCACGATGCGGCCGCCGAGTCGCTGGTGGACCAGTCGGCCGCGCTGCACCGGCGCGTGGCGGCCATGCGGGAGGCGGGGGCGGCGCTTCCCGACCAGGTCAGGCCGGGGTCGGGGCACCGGGGCCGGGGAGCGGGGCCGCCCCGGAGCCGAGCTCAGCCTGCCTCTCTCTCTCCGCCCAGTATCCGGATGCGCCCGACCTGAAGGACATGTCCAGGTACAAGCCGCACGTTCTGCTGTCGCAGGAGAACACGCAGATTAGAGACTTGCAGCAGGAAAACAAAGGTTAGTGCACAGCTCGCAACAGGTCGGAAGTTCTTGCAGAAGTGTCCGAACAGTTCACAGAGGGGTTGGAAAGTACAAGTTCACAAAAGTACACATCGTCTATCCAGGTCGATAGTTCTTTTTTAAATATTTTATTTCTTTGCAAGGAAAAAAAAGAGAGAATAGGAACCCCAGGGCCTCCGGTACCTGTAAAGGAACTCCAGATGCATGAGCCACTTTGTGCATCTGACGTAATGTGGGTGCTGGGGCATCGAATCTTGGTCGTTAGACTTTGCAGGCAAATGCCTTATCGCTGAGCCCCAGGCCAATCCTTTTATATAGGAGGGTAAAAAGAAAATTAAAAATAAAGTTTGTTAGATTACCTTTAAAGTCATCTAATTAGTGAGTTTAAGTAGAGTTGCATTATTGGATGACTTGTTAAAGCACGCCAGATGAAGGCTTGTATAGCAAAATTTCATATTTTATTTATTTATTTGCAAGAAGAAAGAGACAGAAATGATAGAAAGACAGACAGACAGAGCTTCAGGGCCTCCAGCCACTGCAAATGAAACCCAGATGTATGCCACTGTGTGCATCTGGCTTTATGTGGGTACTAGGGAATCAAACCCTGGTCCTTAGGCATTGCAGGCAAGTGCCTTAACCTCTGAGCCATCTCCCCAGCCCAAAATTTCATACTCTTGAAATGTAATATTTGAATGTGAATTAGAATAAACAAGTTAGGGCTGCAGGTTTCTGTTCCTGCTCCAGGTAGAATGTATACCTAACTCAAAGTATACTTTCTCAGGGCTGGTAATACAGTGTAGGAGTCTGATGCACCTCATGTTATTTCTATCAGTCTGTTCTGTCTTCACCCAGAAAGTTAGTTTTTCTGTTTTCATTTTCATTTATTTGCAATGGGGTGGTTGGGGGCATGCCAGGGCCTCTTGCAGCTGTAAACAAACGCGAGATGTTTGGTCACTCTTTGTGTCTGGCTTTACAGTACTGGGGAATTGAACCCAGGCCAGCAGACTTTGCAAGCAACCACCTTTAATCACTGAGCCTTCTCCCTAGCCCTTCTTTTTCTTTTTCTTTTTTTTTGGGGGGGGTAGTTTTTTATTTTGATAATTCATATATGCTGATGTATTTTGTTCATATTCCCCTCCCATTCCCACTAAACATTTAACTCATCCCCTTCCTATAGAAAGTTATGTTTCATTTAGACTGTTCTTTTTCGTGGACTTGAACATTGGATTCACACTGTCCCATGACATGTGAGGAGGTTGACCTTGAGATCTATCACAGACATGCACAAGGTGTTTTGCTTTTCCTAGAGCTGTGGGTCTCCTTGGAGGAACACCAGGACGCTTTGGAACTCATCATGAGCAAGTACCGGAAACAGATGCTGCAGTTCATGGTGGCTAGAAAAGCAGTAGATGCCGAACCAGTTCTGAAAGCTCACCAGACACATTCTGCAGTAAGAAACCCTCAGTAAATCATTGTGGACACAATTGAAATCTTGATTGCTCTTTTGTGTTGTTAGGAAGAAAGCATGTTTTTTCTTTCTATTTTTCACAGTCTTGTTTATTTTGCTCTGGCTTTGTCAAGATGTGAATAGACAGAAGTGGATGAGTGGCCACTCAGGTCCTCTTGAAGACCTAACTAGGGTCTCTTTTTACAATGTTGATTAGCAGTTAGGACCTGAGGCGGGAAGACTTCAAGTTCTCGGACAGCCTGGGCTCCATAGTCTCTTCCACCAAACATAATGGTGCTCAGTGAACTCTTGGTTGGTTATTACTTGTGGACCTTTATTAAATTCATCATACTGTGTTACAAGGGGAGGAAAATATGCTGGTTGGTTTTTGTTGTTGTTTGTTTTTATTTTGTTTTAGAGGCAAGGTCTTAACTTTCCAGACTGACCTTGAACTCATAGTGATCCCCCTACTTCAGCCTCCAAAATGCTAGGATCAAAGTGTGATCCACCACACACACACACACCTGGCTTAAGTTATTTTTTTTTAAAATACTTTAGTGATTTATTAGAGTAAGTGTGGCTGTGCCAGAGCCTCCTGTCACTGCATGCAGACTTGAGAAGCATGCACCACTTTGTGCATCTGGCTTTACATGGGTACTAGGGAATTGAGCCCAGCCCATGGGACTTTATAAATAAGCACCTTTAACCATTGAGACATCTCTCCAGCCAAAGTTTTTTTTTTTTTTTTTAACTTTTTAAAAATAATTTTATGTACTTACTTTAGAGAGAAACAGCAGAAACAGAGAGAATGGTCATACCAGGGCCTCCTGCTACTATAAATGAACTCCAGATGCATGTACCACTTTGTGCTTGTGGGTACTGGGAATTGAACCTATGCTGTCAGGTTTTACAAGCAAGTGCCTTTAACCACTGAGTCATCTCCCTAGCCCTGAAACTTTTTTTTTCATGGCTTAATTTCTACACTTTGGTAGCTTGTGATTTAATTTGAAGACACAGTCATTCTCAGTTTCTAGAGTGTTTCCTAGTCACAGTAGTACCTGTGTACAGATCAATGAATTCTTGCTTAATAGATTGGAAACTTACTATTTTCTACAGTGAAATATAATGAAAAAGTGCATTTCGTTGGATGCATTCTATTGGCTTAAAAGTTTTAGGGCAGCCTGGACTGGAGCAAGACTCTACTTCAGGGGAAAAAAACAGTTTTAGGGAACTGGGATATTTTGAATATTTGAATGACTTTCCTCTGGAAGAGAAAAGTAAAATGAAATTTTATTTTCTACAATACAGAGGACAAAAATTGAAGGAGACAAGGATTTAGCTCATATAGAAATACTTTCTAAGAGATAATTCCAGAGATAAATTAGTGTTTCCAAAGATAAGTTTTAGCGTTGGTTATAAGCCTTCTACCAATGAAAGTATTTAAACTTAAGTTAAATAGCCATTTAGATACTGTGCAGCATCCAATAGATAGACTTCAATTGAGCTTTTAAAAAAAATTTTTTTTGAGACATGTAGTCCATGATGGCCTCGAACTTACTGTGTAGCCAAAGGATGACTTTAAACTTTTGATCCCCCTGCCTCTAACAAACGCTGGGACTACAAGTGTGACCTGGTTGGTCACACCGAGCTAAGAGCATTTTTCTTCTCCCTTGGAGCCAGGTTTCATTATGTAGTCCATGCTGGCCTCGAACTCCTGATACTCCAAGAAGTGCTATGGTTACAGGTATGTGCCACCATATCTGACTATAAGTGCTCTTTTGAAAATGGGAATTATTTGGGAATGCCAGCCATAAGCCTACTCTATTCTGCCTCAGGTTATAGTGTAATTCTTGTGTGATTTCTGTAGCATGGATGAAATGAACTCCTTTTCTCTGTTAACATTTTTATTTCTTCAAGGTTTTTTTTTTTTTTTGGTTTTTCGAGGTAGGGTCTCGCTCTAGCCCAGGCTGACCTGGAATTCACTATGTAGTCTCAGGCTGGCCTCGAATTCACAGCGATCCTCCTACCTCTGCCTCCCAAGTGCTGGGATTAAAGGCATGCGCCACCACGCCCGGCTTCTTCAAGGTTTTTTAATAAACTTTAAAAATTACTAAGTATATATTGTCATGTTCTTCATATTTGTAGAAAATAATCACTTTTTTCACCTTATTTTCATAGGAAATTGAAAGTCAGATTGACAGAATCTGTGAAATGGGAGAAGTAATGAGGAAAGCAGTTCAGGTGGATGATGACCAGTTTTGTAAGATTCAAGAAAAACTAGCTCAGCTAGAGGTAAGATGGTTGATATTTTAGGTTCACAATTTTTCAGAAAGTTTGTATAGACTTTTGGGCATATGCTGTCACTATCTGGTCACTACAGTGGGAGAAAGCACTGAGACAGGGTCTCATCCCATAGCCCAGACTGTCCTAGAACTCTGCAGTCCTCCTCCTGCCTCAGCCTTCCAAGTGCTAGTTGTGTAAATGTGTGCCCATGTTTTAAAATCAAAATTGCTCAATACCCTTTTCAGGAAGGGAAATGTAGCAAATAGCAGTCAATAAAAATGCCTGTTGTGTGTTGGCTGGAGGTAGATTCATCATATGAGGAAGGTAGAATGGAACAGGTTATATATGAGCTGGAACCCCTCATCTGCCATAGTAGGGAGCTAAATAGAAATAGCAGTGCCTGGCTAGGGAGATGGATCAGCAGTTAAAGACACTTGCTTACAAAGCCTATTGGACTGAGTTCAATTCCTCAGTACCCACCTAAACCAAATGCACAAAGTCATGCATCTAGAGTTCATATACAACCCTGGGGCTCATCTCTCCTCCCTCTCTCTCCCTTTCTCAAAAATATTTTTAACTTAAAAAAAAGAAAGAAAGAAAGAGGGCTGGAGAGATGGCTCAGAAGTTAAGGCACTTGCCTTCAGTGCCTAAGGCCCTGGGTTCAATTCCCCAGGACCCACATGGGCCAGACCCACAAGGTGGTGGCCCTGGTGTTTCTCTCTCTCTCTCTCTCTCTCTCTCTCTCTCTCTCTCTCTCTCTCTCTCTCTCTCTCTCTCTCTCTCTCTCTCTCATCTCTCTGCTTGAAAATGAATAGAAAAAAAAGAAAAGAAATAGCAGTATAGGCAGATGTTTTAGCATTCCAGCCTTGTCTACATAGTGAAATCTTGTTTCAAACCCACAACAGAATTAGGGTTGCCTGTATGAACATGGATTAGTGGTTATTTAGTTGAGTTTTTGTTTGTTGGTTGGTTTGTTTATTTGGGGGTTTTGTTTGTTTTTCAGTGGGGGTGTGTGAAGTTTTTTGTTTGGTTGGTGGGTGGGGGGTTTTGGAGCAGGGTCTTACTCTAGCCCAGGCTACCTTGGAACTCACCTCAGTTCTCCCAAGTGCTGGGATTATAGGCCTGAGCCACAATGCCTAGCTGGGTCGGGAATTATTTACTAGAGTATGGGCAATTTACCAGTGAAGAACATGACTCCCCTGCTGTGTTTTCCCTCTTTGTAGTCCTGATACTTGGTATGTAGAAAGTGCTCATCAGATGTTGAATGAATAAATAAGTTATATTTTTAAAAATTCTCAAGTAGTGGGAGTTTTGTAAAACTTTTAAAGTGGCCGGGCATGGTGGCACACACCTTTAAACCCAGCACTCCAGAGGCAGACGTAAGAGGATTGCCATGAGTTCAAGGCCACCCTGAGACTATATAAATTCCAAGAAAGCCTGGGCTAGAGTGAGACCATACCCCCCCCCAAAAAAAAAAGAGAGAGAAACTTTTTTAAAAAATATGTCCTGGTAGAGCTTAGCAGTAAACTTTAGAAAATAAACATCTATCTTTTTTTTCCAGCTCGAAAATAAGGAACTTAGAGAATTATTGTCCATCAGCACTGAGTCTCTTCAGGTCCAAAAGGAAAATTCTGTGGATACTGCTTCCCAACCCATCAAATAATTTACAAATAATGGCTGAAGAGCATCCATCAAGGAAAGAAGTCGTTATCTTTCCACCCAAGTATTGTCCATTCATTGTCTTTCTTAAAGTGATCCAGGTACCAGTTTAGAGTTCCCAGTCAATATTGGTTGTCTACAAAACAGTTTTTAGCTATATTAGTACAGAGATTCAAGTCTCATCATTCTTCTGTCTAAAAGACTACTTGTAATTTTTATTTCTGGGACCTTCATCTTATATAAAATGTTTGCAGTTCAGTTTTACTTTTCATATCTCTGAAACTTTGAGCATTTTATTATAAACCTGTAATTTTATTTTATGTTTGATTGTAAAATACACTTCTAAAAGTTGTAAGAGATTTAACTGTTTAAATTTATTTGCCATAAGCCAATTTTATTTTCATTTACAAAAGTTGTGTTATTTCACAGAACTGATTGGTAGATTATCTGATTTATATTGTGCTTCATCTGTGGAGTTTTGATTCTCTCTGGTGCTAGGAGTTGACACTTGGCAATCAGGTGTCTTTACTTTAATTTGAGAGAACCTACTGCTAGTCCCCAGGAAATATACTTGAAAGTTAGTCAGCTGGGGTTTTGTTTCTTTCCTCCCAAGGATAGTACAGTCATTGAGATAATGCTGAGGAACATGCCCTGTGGATGCACGCTCATACATGTGCACTTAGTTTGAATGCCAAAAGTCTCTTGTATTTATTTGATTAGTCCCTTTTCAGTTTTGTCCTACTAGGAAGTCTTCATCTTAGGTGGCTTACGTCTGTGAAGAGCATAGCCTCGGTTTATCTGTACCACAGGTCATAGGCACTGTAGCCCACTGTTCACTGTACATGTAACTGAGAGTCACTTGCTTGGGTGTTTCACTACCAGCACTGGTATCTAACGGTTTTTATATCCCGGGTTCCTTTATGAAAGGAAAGTTACTCCGTTCCTAATGGTGTGTGGGCTGTAGCAAGGTGACACTGAACTTCCCATGCTGGTGGTCTCTGAGAGTCCGTCGTCAGCTCTGCCCCCAGTGTACTCACATTTCAGATTTACAAATCCCTCCTGTTACAATGTTTGCCCCCAAATGGTTGAAACAATCAATTCTAAACCTGTCAGTATTTACAGCAATATTAAGTACTATACTACGTGGAAATGGCACTGTATTAAAAAGAGCTGTGTGCTTGTGCTTTATATGATCTAAAGTTTCTTTTTGTATGCCTCAAAGAACTAACTGCAGTTAAAACAAAAAATCTCTCCCGAATGTCCTGAACCCACCTGATCCCGGGAATACCAGTGGACTTTGCCTAGAGTAGTGGTTATTTATGGTCAGGTATGTGTCATTTTATAATTGATCAAATTCCTGTTAGGTGTCCTGCAGAGAATTTGACTGAGAAACACTTGCACTGTTAAGTGTGAGCACTTTGATTTCATTCCTTATGAAACTCTGGCTGTTTGCTTTGAAGTGTGCCTGAAGTACCCAGAATGTATGCCACAAGTCCACTCCAGGGGCAGGTGTCCTGTACCATTTGCTAGCTGCCACAGCTGGGTTTCCCCTAAGCATATACGTGGTGTCCCTTTATCTGCCTTAGTTCTTTTAGAAATCTTTATGAAGTTCTTTACATCTCAGGTGTCAGGATCGATCTATATGTTAGCTTGCACTGGGAAAAATCAAAAGCTTACAATAGATACGCAGCACGCATAGTATAAGTTCTGACTGGCAAGCTGGGCGTGGTGGTGCACGCCTTTAGTTCCAGCACTCAGGAGGCAGAGGTAGGAGGATCGCTGTGAGTTTGAGGCCAGCCTGAGACTACATAGTGAATTCAGGTCAGCCTGGGCTAGAGTGAGACCCTACCTCGAAAAACCAAAAAAAAAAAAAACTTGTGGTTGGTGTTACTACTGTAAAGGTAATGTATACTTAGGAGAGTGAGTGGAAGAGAATGTTCTCACTTTACATGCAGGTATTAATGTGTCTTTTGCAATAGATGGAGGAATTTGATTAGTTTAAAAAATTTTAACGTAAAATTTTCTAGTAAAAACCTTTTTGAGATTATTGGTTTTACTCAGTAATGAGTCTAACTAGGAGGCCTAGAGGATGCTGCATATGGCAGCTTTGTCAGGTATTCATGACAAAGGCGTCTAAGCAGTTTGTAACTAACACAACATACTCAACACCATAACCCTACAAACAGTATATTAATAAGGTACAGCAATTCCTTATGCATAATTCAACCATTAAAAATCTATTTCAGTGTTCCTTACAATGTTGTTCACTGACCCACTGAAATAAAGACTGAAGGATGAAATTCAAGAATTTATATGTTATAATAATCATCCCTGATAATTCCTAAGGACATACCAGATCATTTCTAAGGATACTAGGTTAAGAATATGTTTATCTGTCCATGTACGAAGCACTTCACTAGTAGTTATGAGTTGAAAAATGAAGGGGAAAAAAAGACCCTTTTCAAAAAGTCTGGAGCTGGGCATGGTGGCACACACCTTTAATCCCAGCACTTGGGAGGTAGAGGTGGAAGGATTGCTGTGAGTTCGAGGCCAGCCTGAGACTACATAGTGAAGTCCAGGTCAGCCTGGGCTAGAGTGAGACCCTATCTTGAACAACCAAAGAAAGAAACAAAGAAAAGTCTGGAATGGGGAGATAAGCAAGTATGAATGTGTGCGTAGCATGCATGAAGCTCCAGGTTCAGTCCTCAGCACCATGTATAACCAAACATGCCTGTAGTTCTTCTGGCACTCAAGAGGTGAGGCCAGCCTGGACTACCTAAAACTGTCTCCAAAAAGGTGTGCATATAATTATGACACAGTATCAAAACCAGCAGTCAGTCTGTACAAAAAGCAGAAGAGGGGCTATTAAGCCAGGTGTGGTGACACACGCCTTTAATCCCAGCACTCAGGAGGCAGAGGTAGGAGGATCACCATGAGTTCAAGGCCAGCCTGAGACTACAGAGTAAATTCCAGGTCAGGCTGGGCTAGAGTGAGACCCTACCTCAAAAAACCAAAAAAAAAAGGAAGAGGGGCTATTCAGCGTGAGAGCCCAGTAGAGAAAACAAGTGGCTGGGGACTGCTAGGAAACCGTGGTGCTGCAGAAGCAAATGATGGCCCTGTGAAGTGGTGTCTGGGTCAGGTCCTGATAAGTGGTCTCCATTCACTGTACCTCACATTACAGTTCTTCAGGCACAAGAAGGTTGGTTGTCCAAACTAGAACCAAGATTGAAACCTGGGCATTCTTAGCCACCAAGTTAAGATGCCTTAAAAGACCAAAGACTGTTGAGGTTATGGTTCTTGACTAGCAAGGTCTGTTCTTACTAAAAGGCCAAAAGAAACACCACTGCTTATCTGTTGGAAAATATAGTGAATTCAGGGCTGGAGAGATGGCTCAGCGGTTAAGGCACTTGCCTCCAGTGCCTAAGGCTCTGGGTTCAATTCCCCAGGTCCCACATAAGCCAGACCCACAAGGTGGTGGCCATGGTGCACTCTCCTCCCTCTCTCTCTCTCTCTCTCTCTCTCTCTCTCTCCCTCTCTCCTTGAAAATAAAGAAAATATAGTGAATTCAGTAAATGGAATCAACTAGTGACATAATTGTTACTTGTTTGTTAGAATGTTATAGCTCAAAAAAGATAAAAATAGGGCTGGAGAGATGGCTCGGCGGTTAGGGCACTTGCTTCTTGAGCCTAGGGCCCCTGGTTCAATTCCCCAGGACCCACATAGGCCAGACCCACAAGGTGGTGGCCCTGGTGCGTGCGCTCTCTCTCTCTCTCTCTCTCTCTCTCTCTCTCTCTCTCTCTCTCTCTCTCTCTCTCTCTTTCTGCTTGAAAATGAATAAATAAAATTTAAAAAAAAAGATAAAAATAAAAGAATAAATGTAACTTAAAGGTACTCATGGTTCTAACTACATAGAAGGAAGGGTGCATTTTTTTCTTTCCTTACCATATTGACTTTCATTTTGCAGGCTCTTTTCTTACAATTACTAGAAAGTTACTGCTGTGTCTGATGCCATGCCCATGTTGAACACAAAAAGAATAGAAAGTTGCCTGAACCAGAGATACATGAGGAAAGTTTTCCAGAAATTGTAAATGGATTTTTCCTTGCCATATTTACCTAACCTATTACATAGCCATTTCTAGGGCTGGGAAGATGATTCAGGCATTAAAGGTACTTCCTTGCAAAGCCTACCAACCTTGATTCAATTCCTAACCACCCACATAAGCCAGACACACACAGAAAAGCAGTGTAAGCATCTCGTGTTCGCTGTAGCAAGAGACCCTAGTGCACACACACACACACACACACACACACACACACACACACACGCAAACAAATACTTTTTAAAAAGCTGGCTGGGCATGGTGGTACCTGCCTTTTTCCCAGCACTCGGGAGGCAGAAGTGGGATTGCCGTGAGTTCAAGGCTACCCCTGAGACTGCATAGTGAATTCCAGGTCATCTGGGCTAGAGTGAGACCCTACCTCGAAAAACAAAAAAAAAGAAAAGCTGGACTGGAAAAAATGGCTCAGCGGTTAACGCACTTGCTTGCAAAGCCTGACGACCTGGATTCAAATCCCCAGTACCTACAGAAAGCCAGTTGCATAAAGTGGCACATGCATCTGGAGTCTTTTCAGAGACAATAGGCCCTGATGTGCTCATACTCTCTCTTCCTCCTTGTTTCTCTTCTTTCTCTCTTTCCTTGCAAATAATAAATTTTAAAATATTTTATTTATTCATTTTCAAGCAGGGATACAGAGAGAGAGAGAGAGAGAGAGCACACCAGGGCCACCACCTAGTGGGTCTGGCTTATGTGGGGAATTGATCCCAGGGCCTTAGATACTGGAGGCAAGTGCCTTAGGTACGTACTGGAGGCAAGTGCCTTAACCTCTGAGCCATCTCTCCAGCCCGCAAATAATTAATTTTAAAAGCCACTTCTGATGACAAAGGCTACATTCATAGCTGCCCCAATAAAATCAATATTCTGTTATCAGAAAGAAATAATTGAGAAAACATGCCTGGCTATTGTCAAGTCCTTTGATCTTGAGTATAGTTTTTTTTTTTTAATATTTTATTTATTCAATTTCAAGCAGAGAGATACAGAGAGAGAGAGAACTCAGGCCACCATTTTGTGGGTTTGGCTTATGTGGGTCCTGGGGAATTGAACCCAGGGCCTTAGGCACTGGAGGCAAGTGTCTTAACCGCTGAGCCATCTCTCCAGCCCTTGAGTATAGTTTTTAACAAGCTTAAATTGTTAGCTAAAAGAATGTTTATCTTTTCTGACTGCCCAATGTCCTAACACCTATGTATAGGGATTTTCTCACCTAGTGAGTCAGTCTTTCTCTCCTAAAGAATTTGAAAGTGCCAGATACACGTTTTCCCAGCCTCTTTGAAGCTACAGAAGATGCACCTGCCTTCTATTTTAAAGTTAGTGAGATTTGGCAATATTTTATGTTATTTTTCCTTTTAATTCTAATGTGGTATTGGACACTTATAAAAGGATAATGTAGCATGCAACTAAAATATGAAGCATAATCATTGCCTAACTTAAAAATTAAAGCATTACCTGTGCTTGGATATGGGTATAGCTCAGTGGTAGAGTGCTTACCTAGCATGTGGCCTGGTACCATAGAAACAAAACAAAAATAAGATATTACTAGTATTTTCCATTTATTTCTTTCACATTCTTATTTATCCCCTTTCTGCTTCATCTTTTTAAAAGCTTTAACCAAAGATAAAAAGACCTAAAATAGGGGCTGGATAGATGGCTCAGCAATTAAGGCACTTGTCAGCAAAGCCTAATACACCAGGTTTGGTTTCCCAGTACCCACAAAGAGCCAAATGCACAAAGTGGCGCATGCATCTGGAGTTGATTTGCAGCGGCTACAGGCCCTGGCACCATGCCCATTCTCTTTCTCCCTTCCCCCCCCATCTGTCTCTCACTGCTTGCAGATAAATAATTTGACAGCCGTGGTGGTGCACACCCTCTAACAATAACAAAAATGACCTAAAATATGTATCCCTAAAACCTGTTTTCAGTTTTGTTCCTTAATGAACTTTACAGAAATGGCATCTTACTATATGTAATCTACAGATTGGATTTTTTTTTAATTCAACACATTTCGAAAATTCATATATTTTGTTGTATATAGTTGTGATTTATTTTCATTGATGTGTTTCGTGTGTGATTATAAAACATTGTTAATAAATATTTACATGTGTGGCTGTAACTCAGTGTATGCTTAGCATGCATGAGGTTCTGAATTTAACCCAGCACACCCACACAAAATAAAATACTAAAATAATTTTTAAATGTGTAGTATTGACTTTCCTGTCTCCAGGTCACCACCACAGTTAACATCAGTAGTCATATTTCATATTTTGCTGTTATTTCACTAGTGTGTGTCATAACAAGTTTTGGAGGGAATTAAGATCGCCCACTAAGTCAGTGGAAAGCAGACCAATGATTTTTCTTCTGTCAGTTTCCAGGCATGCTAAAATGGAAGCAGAGCCAGATGTGGTGGTACACACTTTTAATCTCAGCACTGGGGGATCACCGTGAGGCCAGTTGAGGCCAGCCTGGGCTACAGAGTGAGTTCCAGGGAGATCAGCCTAGGCTAGAGTAAGACCCTACCTCAAAAATACCCAAACTAGCCAGACATGGTGGTTCATGCCTTTAATCCCAGAACTTGAGAGGCAGAGTTAGGAGGATTGCTGTGAGTTCAAGGCCAGCCTGAGACTATATTGTGAATTCCAGGTCAGCCTGGACTAGAGTGAGACCCTACCTTGAAAAACCAAAAAGAAAACAAAAAAACAACAAACCTTCAGAGTTCCAATTAACTACAGCTGTATTCAACATTTCATCTGGCTTCTGTTGTGAGACTTTCCCTGGGGAGTATATTTCGATTTGCCCCCAAACGAAGAGGATAACAGCAGGAATGGTTCTACCTCAGTCTGGCCTGCTGAGCCAAGGAGTGAGTGACTGGAGCAAGGGCAACTTCTGGCAGCTTCTCCACCTGGCAATCTCCTGCCTCCCACCCCTAGCAGTTGTTAACTCCTTGTGTATCCTGGGGGAGAGGAGAAGCCTCACGAACCTTCCCCCTTTATACAAAGGAATATTAATAGATCTGCCCTTGTACAGGCCAACATAGCTCCAGCAGCCTTGTCATGTCTGAAGGACACAACAGCTCCTAAATTCTTTCCACACCTCTTCTGAGGTGTTTCCCTGAGCCTTGGAGTGAGTGATACAAATGTGTGATTGTTTTTGGAGATTCAGGCCACTATGCCACACCAGAACAGATTACAGTGACAGCCACTGATTACCAGCAGTTTAACCAGTTAGAGTCTCCATAGTAACCAATGTAAAAAGAAGTTTCCTCTTCCATTAAGGTGGACAGTAGCAGTGTAGATTTAAACAAAAATGTTTAGAAGGCAATTTCACAAGCACATCATACTCAACAAAACAAGAGCAATAGCTTGGCTGAGACCTTTGACCAGCAACAGGTGCTCTGGCTTACAGCACCAGCCAATTCTCTCCTGTGAAACACAACTAAAATCTAATTACCTGTAATGGTGATGCCACTATTACAATGGAAGCACATATTGCTTGATAAACCACTGGTAACAGGTCTACCCCAGCAGCCTGCAGAACATTTTCAGGCTTTATGGAGGCCAGCTCAATCCCAGCTTGGTTTCTCTATTCCTGCAACCAGACCATGTGGTATCTTTAGCAATCAAGTCTTTATCATCCAGTTTCGGCATGCAGCTAACAGAAGTGGCAATCAGCTGCATTGTTTTAGGGGCCTCAGGAGAAGTGTTCACACAGTACATAACTCACCTAAAAAGGAATAAGAGTATTCTGGGCCAAATATAAGTGATCATGACCCACAAATATGGATCCAGGATGCTTCAAATAATGTTCCAATGCAGAAATGGTTTCATGAACTTTTTATAGTTACAAAACAAAAGAAAAAATCAGGGCAGTTATGACACACATGAATGGGGACAGCAGGTAGGCAGGTTACATACAGCAAAATGGGGAAAACATACAAGTTGGAAGTGTTATGACATTCTTAGCTTTTGAGTTGGTGGGAGCAAGTGATCTGTTAATGCATTACACAAGTTTTACCTGATAGTTGACAGGATGTTTAAGTCAGACATGGATGGGCAACAAATAGTTATTAAGGGGATAAAAGATAACACAAAATAATTTGACTCTGTATCTGCAACATTCCAACTCTCCAAATAAGGTTCTAATAACAGTGAGCCTTGTGGAATCTTCAGCACAGGTGTTTATCTCCCCTCACCCCAGAAACTTTTGTTTACAGAGGTGACTCACCTTGAACATGGGGTCTTAATAATCTAGCTTCTGGGTATGCCTTTTCCTACCCATGAAAGATGCCTTGTCAGTTACCATCTGTGCCTTACCCAACCCTGAAACTCCCAAGAGCTTTACACATGTGTCTGGCCCTGCACTCAATGTGGACTGACTTCCCATCCCAGCTCCTTTAGGTGCACCTGTGTCTTTCAGACTTTGTAGTTCCATAAAAAGACTCAAGTGCCAGCATTATGTAATGCAACCATTTCAAATAAAGAGGGTGGGCAGGAGTTCTAATTCCAATCGAGCCACTTGGCATTGAGATGCAGCAGCTAAAGGGGTGCTCACAAAAGTAGGCAGGGTCTATTACAGCATTAAAAGAGCCCATCTCTGGGCTGGAAAAACGGATCAGTGGTTAAGGTGCTTGCCTGCAAAGCCTAATGACCTAGGATTGATTCCCCAATACCCACCTAAAGCCAGATGCAGAAAGTGACACATGCATCTCAGTTCATTTGTAGTGGCTGGAGGCCATGGTTCATGCATTCTCTCTGTCTCTTCGATCTCTGCTTACAAATAATTAAAAAAAAAAAAAGATCCCATCACTGCCTGGCATGGGGGTGTATGCCTTTTTGTCCCAGCACCCTAGAGGCAAAGGTAGGAGGATCACTGTGAGTTCAAGGCCAGCCTGAGACTACATAGTGAATTCCAGGTCAGCCTGGAATAGAGCTAGAACCTACCATGAAAAAAAAATGCATCCTGGTGGCTCTGTCATTACACAAACACCATAAAGTGTTTAGGTGCATTTATATGCACCTAAATGGTAGCTGGGCATGGGTGTTCACATCTTTATTCCCAGCACTAGGAGGCTAAGGTAGGAGGATCACTGTGAGTTCAAGGCCAGCCTGGGCTGCACAGTGAGTTTCAGGTCAGCCTGGGTTACATTGAGACCCTATCTCAACTAAAATATAAACAATAAAACTAAGTGGTACAGTTCAGCACTCTTTAACAGATGCTATTATTAGCCTCAGGTCCATACAGATGGAATGACAGCTCGACAGTGAGGACTT
>PVHP010032840.1:0-10638 GCA_004024765.1 Zapus hudsonius | reverse complement strand
ATAGGATTATTTTACATATATTGGAAGGACTCATAATCACCATTATATGTCTAACTTTTCATTGTTGTATTCTTGTTATTGTACTCTATGCTTGCTGTCATTTACATTTGTTACATATTTGTATTGACAGTATTACTACTCTAGGTTTCTTAGTATGTAGACTTCATATTGAAGTTCAAATATGAACAATCTCCCCTGTTAGTGATGTGTGAATTTTACAGTTCAGGAGAGTTTCCCAGATTCATAAATCCCAAGTTTTGGGTTCTTTCCTAATCTTTAATGAATAATAAAGACAACCAAGAAGGACAAATTATGAATTACTGAGTTTATTTGAGGAGAAATCACAGTTAGTGGAGTTTATTTAAAGGGGATTGGGACTGGGAAAGGAAGAGTGGAACATTTTCAGGTGGGAAACATACCTCTAAGAGATGGAAGTTAATGAGCAATTGAAGCTTAGAGAGTAAAGTTAGAATGAAGCTGGGAATCCATGAGAGAGAGAGAGCTAGAGGAACTGAAGTTTACAAAGTGAAGTTCAGAGCTGGGCATGGTGGCACATGCCTTTAATCCCAGCACTCGGGAGGCAGAGGTAGGTGAGTTCAAGGCCACCCTAGGACTACATAGTGGATTCCAGGTCATCCTGGGCTAGAGGGAGACCCTACCTCGAAAAACAAAACAAAAAAAAAAGGGGGGGGAATTACAAACACGTGGAAAGCCAAAGCAACTGGGGTTTAGAAGGTGAGGTTCCAAAGATGCTGCAGACACATGGGGCAACCATGTGGCAGGTCCCAAGTGACAGTCAGCGCCATAGTAAATTTAGAGACCATGAAGTAGATGGAGAGGGGAGGTGGAGATTAAAGAGGGGGAACACACTTGACATCAGCTCAAGGGGTAAGTGGGAGAAAAAGGAGATAGCCCACATGTCTGATCCAGGGTAGGACTCCACACATGGTAAATTGGAGACCATCAGACAGAGCACAGAGACCAGAATTAAAGAGACATTCATTAAAAGACAGGGTTAGGTCTCGGCCATACAGCCGAGTGGGGCTGGGAACCAAGACTCACGTGGGGGAAAGTTTAGACCATACCAGATGAAGATGAGAGGGTCTCAGGAAGAAGCGTCTCATGAAGAGCCCTCATGAAGCAGAGCCAAATTCCCCACCCAGGCTGCTACCTTTATAGGGTTTAGTTTAGGTAGGCAGGGAAGGATCTGATTTGTTGTTTGATCTGGAGGCTGGATTATAGAGTCTACCCATATCTGGGTGGGGCTGGGATCATCAAGGTGTGTCACAGATCAATGTCCAAGTCAGGAGTGTTCATTCTGTGTCACGTGAAATCAGGTGTTTGGAATCTTCTGGTCTCCTTTGGGCCTCTGTCCCTAGGTAAGATCTGCCTAGCTTTCTCTATTCTGTCTCATTACTAAGTCACCCAAACATGGCTTGAAAATTGACTCTATTTCACCTGGTCTTAAGGGAATGTTAAAATTTGAGAATTGCTGGTCTGAGGAGTGAATTGCCAGACTGAAAGGCAGAATGAGAATCATTTTCTTTCATGTCACTACAGCATAGACCTTTCAAGTTCAATACCTTGACAGACCTTGGCTTCAGTCTGCTATTTACTGGCTGTGTCCTTTTACAAATCATCTAGTCTTGTCTGTATCTCAGTTTTCTATCTATAAAGTGGGAAATTAAAAAATACTCTTTTGGGACTGGGGGTGGGGGTGGATAGCTTAGTAGTAGGGTACTTCCCACTATGTACTTTGGGGGAAAGAACACACCTAGTGAGGTTCTTAGAATAGTGATAGGTGAGAAGTATTTAGAGTTGGTCTGCATTAGAGTAAGCAGTAAGTGTTGAGTTCATTGTACACATTCTTCCTCTTTCCTCCTCTCCCCTTCCCTTTGCCCTTTGAACAGTCCCTCTTCTCTTCTTTCCCTCTCCCTCCCTCCGTCCCTCCCTCTCTCTCTTTCTTTTTGTCCTCTTGAGATGGAATCTCACTATGTTCTAAACAGGCTAGTTTAGAACTTCTGGGCTCAAATGATCCACCTGCCTCAGCCTTGCAAGTAGCTATGAGTACAGGTGGGTACCTTTGTGCCCACCAGCCAGTAGTAACACTTTTGTTTGTTTTGGTACTAAGTAGGTTCTCCATTGCCAGACAGCTGCTCTGCCAGTGAGCAGTACCCCAGACCTTACCCACTCTTTTTTTTTTTTTTTTTTTTTTGAGGCAGGGTACTCTAGCCTGGGCTGACTTGGAGCTCACTTTGCTGCTGCAAACAAACTCCAGATACATGTGCTTGTTGTGGCTTTACTGTGGGTACTGGGGAATTGAACCTGGGCTGGCAGGCTCTACAAGCAAGTGCTTTTAACTGCTGAGTCATCTCCCTAACCCTCAACAAATATTTTAAACAGCTTAATAATAATCCACAACCTGCAAACCAACTAGCAAATATTTTAAAAATAATTTTATTTATTTATTTGCAAGCAGGAAGAGATAGAAGAGAGACAGAAAATGGGTATGCCAGGGCCTCCAGCCACTGCAAACAAGACTCCAGATGCATATATCACTTTGTGCATCTGGCCTAGCTTGGGTTGACTGGCTCTGCAAGCAAGCACTTTAACTTCTGAGCCTTCTCTCCAGTCCTCTCAACAAATATTTTAATGAGAGATTTTCAGAGTCCCATTATTAACTATAATTTATATTTCTAGCAAGCGCCTTTAATCATCGATCTACCTATGTAGCGCCTAGTTCATATTTTAATGATCTTGATTATCTCACATTTTGAGGTCGCCTCCTAAACCCGATTATTGGGAGTAGAATTGTCATACTGTCCATTTTATGATTATTTGCATGTACTGGTACTGTTTTAGTATCTTCAGTCAATAGCTTCCCTATAAGAACTATTGTTTGTTTGGTGTTTTTGAGGCAGGGTCTCACTCTGTAGCACAGGCTGGCCTTGAACTCACAGTGATCCTCCTTCCTCAGTCCCCCAAGTGCTGAAAGATGCACACTGCCATAGCCATCTTTTCTGACATGAATCTTTTTAACCCACTTGTCATTCTGTGAATGACAATTTAATTAAAACTAGAAAACTTGGCAAATTCACTGAAGCATGCACATGTGAACAGTCTTTCCTGTGCACAGGTAAAGACAGTGCTTTCAGCCCTTCCTCTTGTGTAAGCTTCTGTTCTTGTGAGACACATATTTGTCTTAAGAGACAAGCAGCTGCTTTTGACATGGGAGCTAATGTCCATCCACATATTAAATATTTGCGAAGCTCAGTTTTTATTATTTTCTAGGTTAAAAATAAGCATCAGGAGGAGTGTTAATATCTTTTCCTAAATCCTCATGGTGTGTATTATTGCTGCCCTGCCCTCCCCACCCCAGGAACCCAGCACTCCACTTTGGAGCACCTGTAGCGCATTATTTAAATATTAATTTTTACTCTGATATAAGAATGCAGCATAATTTTCTGAGTTCCTGTTCATGTAATATGATTTGACATTTTTGTAGCTATTCTCTGGTATGATATTTATGGAGGCATTTAGGTTCCTATAAAGTCATAGAATTGTGACCCCTAGTTCTAGAGTTGACATTGTCAGGCAGTCTTACTTCCTCAGTAGACAGTGAGTGTCTCAAAGGCAGAGGCTCTATGTGTCCTGTCATCCAGCGCTGGGCCTGTATTGCAAAGATAGCTCAATAAATTTTATTGAAAACTGAATAAATAAATTGGTTTGCCCCTTGGCAATAAAATGGAGAATCAATGTGCTCATTGGTAAATGGAGTTCTATACACTCTTTAATAAAATAATCTTGACCAGTATTTCTGTTAAGATACAGCTTCAGTGTTGAAGCTGAATTATATCTATGGACATTTATTTACAAACATAAAATTGTAGAGTGGCACAATTTTGGATGTGACCTTCAGCCTCCTGTCGCTTGACCCCCTCCCCCACTCATGATTCCTGCTGTGAAGATGCTCTTCAGTTCCCACATAGAATTGGGCTCACGGAATATCAGATTCAAGGTCATGCTTCCCAGGATGGTCAGTCTTCACCTCTTTACTCAGACTTTTGGGTGACAAGCGGAGTATTTATATCTAGAGAAGGGAAGTATCCTTCCTGTGAGAAAATGGAATGTAATTTTTTTTAAGTGCTTAAGATGCAGACAGGACATCACTTAGCTCCCCAAGCAGTATTAATTTAAAGTTTAAGGATTACTACTTCAAATTACACACCACATGGGTACCAAGAGCAGAAAGAAATTGCTAAACCATATGCTTGTAAATGCCATCTCTTTCCTCAAGAGAATGATCATTTATATTTTGCAATTAAAGAGCAGAAGGTCTTTTCCCCCATAAAGGTCTTTCAGTTAGGAAATATGCAGGGTAGGAAGGCTTCCCAGGGGAGAGTCACATGGTGTTCAAGGACTCATTGATGTGTCTACCTTGCAGAACTTTGTTCATTGACTATTTCCTCATTAGACCCTGGAGAATAACCTTTAAGTCTCAAAAATGTAGTTAGCCCTTGTAAAGTTAAAATTTGTAAACAGTTCTGCTGAAAAGTGAGCTTTGAGTGAAGAAATTGATATTTAGGTCAACTTCTATTTCTTTTTCCTCTGTAAGAGGTGATGATAACATCACAGTGTTATGAGCTACATATGGTGCTCTCATTTTATTGATGGACATTGTTTATTATTTCACTTACAACAAATGGGTATGGTTTTCTTATTGCATAATAAACAGCAATAACCTTTCGTGCTTCAACACTGCTGATTTAGTCCTTTTGGATTGAAGTAATGAAAGTCAGTTAACCAAGAACAGTAGTGTAGTTTCTTTACTATCCACGAGGTCCCAGTACCTCCCCCAGCTAGTGATTGTAATGGTACCAGAAAAGATACCGTTTCCTGATTGAGACATTCCTCCTTTAAGTCCTTTTGCCTCTCACTGCCTTCCTACCATAGTTACCTTGGGGGAACAATTATGGTGAACAGATTAGATTACCTTTGTCTTGTTTTGTGGAAACTGGCAAGTATAGACTCAAGGACTGGAACAGGAATAAGTCTCTGAACACGCTATGTCTGAGAAAGGCTGCCTTAAGTCTGAAAATTGTTGATCTTAGGTGACGATCTCAGGCAGGGATGTATCAGAGTGTTCTAGAAGGCCATGCTACCCAGGTGTCAGATAGACTTGTCTTACTATAATGAATCTTTTAAAAGTCTTTGCTTTAGGAGCCGGGGCGTGATGACGCACGCCTTTAATCCCAGCACTCAGGCGGCAGAGGTAGGAGGATTGCCGTGAGTTCAAGGCCACCCTGAGACTACATAGTGAATTCCAGGTCAGCCTGGACTAGAGCGAGAACCTACCTGGAAAAACCAAGGAAAAAAAAAGTGTTTGCTTTATTGCTAATGTTTATCTCAAAATTCTTCTAAAAATTTGTTTATTTTTGTTTTGAGACAGGATCTCATGTAGTCCAGGCTGGCCTTGAACTTGCTATATAGCTGAGGATGATCTTGAACTCCTAACCCTCTTATGTCTACCAAATGTTGGGAGTGCAGAAGTGCACCACCATGCTGAATTATTTATAAAGATAATCTGTAGCCCCTCTGAGTACCATTCTGTCTTAGTCACTAAATCAGATACTGCTGGTCATGACACACTTAAACACTTGTTCTCTCACTTACCAACCCATTAGCGTTGCAGTTAAAAGCCAAACTTACTGCAATTCTTCTGTGTATAAATAAAAATGATTATTACAAATATGACACGATCATTCTAAAATGTTTAAATAGCATGGAAATATATAAAAATCTATTAGCAATATGCTATACAATCCTATTTTTTTGGTATTTATCTTTTATTTGCTTAATAAATGATTTTCTATAGTACTGTTTTATAGCATAAGTGTTTTGCATGTAAACATATGTTTAAGCTTTTTCATTGTTAATATCTAATTTCCTTTAAATCATTTGTAATAGTAGTAAGTGATACTAGTATTAATGTTAATTTTGAGGTATCACTATTTGTTCTGTTCCCTGTACATTTAAGCTTTTCCAGCTTTTGCTGCTACAAAAAGTACTCAGTGCTGGCATCCACAATGTATTTTGTACTCCCATGTGACTGTCCAGCTCTCTTTAGCCTGAAGAGCCAACATTGGTGTTTTTTTAAAATTATTAAGTAGTTTTAAAAAATATTTTATTTATTTATTTGAAAGAGAGAGAGAGAGAGAGAGAGAGAGAATGGATGTACCAGGGCCTCCAGCCACTGCAAATGAATTCCAGACACATGTGCCCTCTTGTGCCTCTGGCTTTATATGGGCACTGGGGAATCGAACTCAGGTCCTTCTGCATTGCAGGCAAACGCCTTAACTGCTAAGCCATCTCTTCAGACCCAACACTGTCTTTTGAAAAAAAAAATCCATATCTTTCCCTATTGAATTGAAAAGCTGCATTTATGTAAATTCCTGTGTACACTTGAGTTAATTTTTGGAGCTAAGCTGTCTCTCTGTGATATTGTTTGAATGTTCTGATTTCTTATCAACTGAGCTGGCCCCATTTCATTGCTCTGTCATGAATTTGATACTTATTCTTCCATTCAAATTTTATATCCTGTTTTGAAAAATTGATTCTGATCAGGATAATTTTTTTTCTTTTTTAAAAAATATTTTATTTATTCATTTTCTAGCAGAGAGATACAGAGAGTGAGAGAGAAAGAGAGAGAGCACCAGGGCCACACCTTGTGGGTCTGGCCTATGTGGATCCTGGGGAATTGAACCCAGGGCCTTAGGCACTGGAGGCAAGTGCCTTAACCTCCGAGCCATCTCTCCAGCCCTATTTTCTTTTTTTATTGTCCATAATGAGTTACGTTATTTAATGGGCAAATAATAAGTTGTTATCCCCTATTCCCCAGTGCCCCTCTTCCCTATCCCTGATCAGCTGGATATCCTCCTCCGTGGGTAGTCTGGATCAGTTCTTAGGGCAGGGGACCATGGATAGCCTAGGAGACAGCCTGGTTCTGCCGGCCTTAGAGTGTTGCTACTGAGGGCGGCCATGACTTTGGGTATTCTCTCCCACCAAGGCTCTCACAATCTTTCCGTCCCCTTGATCAGGATAATTTTAAATAATTTCAATTAATTAGAATTAGGTTTCTCAGTTTAGAATTCCTCCTGATTAGGTCTAGTGGTAGAGCACTTGACTAGCAGGTATAAGGCTCTGTGTTCAATCCCTACCACCCAAAACAAACAAAAATACCTCTTGATAAGTATAAAATACACTTAATTTTCAAGTGTGTTTGTCCACTTGATAAAATATTTTATTAACTTGTATACTACCAAAAATACTCTGTTGCAATTCGCCTTCTGAAGTTGCTATTTTAATAGCACTTTTTACTTACAGTACAGAATATAGTAAAATATCAAACATATTTATTTTCACATCATGGTTTAGGAATGATTGATCTTTTCTTAAATGATGTTTGTCTCTATTTTTCTTCAATTCTCCAGTGGCATTTGTAGTTCTATTTACATGTCCTGTGAGTTTATTCCTAGATAATTCATGTGTTTTGGAGTAAAATTACAAATCTTTTCCTCATGATTTCTAGCTAGTTGTTTTTGACATAGAGAAATGCTATAATTTTTGTGATTGTTTGATATGAACACCTGAGTGAACCTTCCTAATTTTCCTTAGTATTTATTCTCATGGATTTTTCTTGTGGACAGTCATCCTCTGGAGCTGATGTTATTTTCTTCTGTTTCCTAATCCATTTATATATATATATATATATATATATATATTTTTTTTTTTTTTCTCAATTGCTTTCTTTTTTTTTCTTTTGTTTTTTCGAGATAGGGTCTCATTATAGCTCAGGCTGAATTATGTTGTCTCTGGCTGGCTGGAATTCACAGCAATCCTCCTTTCTCTGCCTAAATTGTTTTTGGTGGTGCTAAAGTATGCTAACAGTGATAAGAACAGACTCTCAGGTCTCATCTCTTAATCTGAATGCTTCTTGAGCTCTGTTGACCAGATGCTTACCTTAGGTGGTAGAAATGTGGGTACCAAGTATCTTTGTAAGCCTAATCAATTAAAACTTTATAAAGTTGGTAATGTATAAAAAGATATTTTAGCTTTTATGTTATTCTTTTTACCTTTTAATTTGTTGACTTTCTTTGTTCACCTGTCATGGTTGGAATCCAACCACTTTGTTATAGATCCTTCTTAATGGGTGTGGTAACATCTTACTGTCAAGATGATGATGATGATGCGTAAGAATACTATAAATGCGTTAGAATGATCTGATCCTTAAAATTTCAAAGAGCTTTGAATATAATTCTGTTTAGATTTGACATACTGGGAAGCTAGGGGTAGGGTGCTTATGATCATCATCTCTGGCATCTTCTCCAGTAGCCTCTGGACAGTCCTATCGATAGATAACTGACTCTACTTTCAGCATGTCTGCTCACGTTATTAGATCCTCTTGTTATTTTTGGAGCACAGCAGAAAAAAATGGATAGAACAGTTTTGAACACTGTCTTTGAACAGGTCTGCTTGCAAAATTGGTCCTTGTCTGGTGTCTGGCAATTTAGATTTGGGGTTGACTGGTGAGAGCAGCATGTTGGACAAAAGGGTGCTTCTGAGAATGTGGAATCCGGGTCCATCCCAGGCAGGGGGCTACCTGTGTAGAAAGCCCTCATTAAGTACCGTGGGGATTAAGTTTCTAGCAAGCTTCCTGGGTGGAAACACACCTGTGTTGTCACAGTTGTTGTTGAGGGAAGGACCCTAGAAAGCTTGTGCCTGCTTTTCTGCAGGGTTTGCCTTGTGAAATTTTACCACGTTGAATCCTAGCTGAGAGTGTTAACTGTGGATTAGCCATGTGAGTCCTCTTGGTGAGCCACCAGGTCCAGGACCCCTGACATAGTACCTATGGGATTTCACTGTCAAAGAGACAGAACAGCATTCAAAACATCCCTTTTGATAGGAACTGAAGTAGGTTTTTTTTTTTTTTTAACTTAGCTCAGCTACAAAAATTTTTCTAACAAGCAATCTGTATTCTTAGAAAAAGGAATGAGAAAAGCAGTGAATTGTGAAGTTATGAAGTAAATACTTTCTCATCTTCTCATTATAGATTGCATCTTTAATGTAATGTTTCAGCATCTCATAGGAGATGGTCTCCTGCAGGGCATGGGCCCAGTCAAATTCTGGATGTCTTTCTAGCTTTTGGTAGTGTCTGACTCATGGCAAGTAAATGTTGTACATGAGTGAACATAAAAACTAATTTTAGTTATAAATTATTCTTTGATGAAATGCCTAGAGTTTTGCTTTTGTACCCCACCCCCATTTAGGTAATTAGAACCAACTCTAAAACTTTTTATGCTGCAAAATTCATAAAGTAAATGAAAATCTTACTATTTATTCTAGTTAGCATACTCTCCAAATAGTCTCTCTTCTGCTTTCATGTCACATGTATTCCCTTGCTTCTTTTGTTCTCTTCCCTTACCCTTTAGATGTCTTAGAGTCCCTCATCTTTCACATGCACACACACATACATTTATCTATATTCTTCGTATGAGAGTAAAAAGATCCTGCTCTTTGTGAGTCTGGCTCATTACACTTTACATTATGATCTCCAGTTCCATCCATTTTCTTATACACATCATAATAGTATTCTTTACAGCTGAATAAAATTCCATTGTATGTATATACTGTATTATCCATTCACCTGTTGATGACCCTTTAGGCTGACTGTATAGGTTGGCTATTGTGAGTAGTACAACAATAAACATGGAGGGCAAGTATGGTGTGTTGACTTAGATCCTTCAGGTATAGACCCGGGGTGGCACAGCTAGAACATATGGTAGTTCTAATTTTTTTGAAGAATTTCTGTATTGATTTCCATAGTGATTATACCATTGTATAGTCCTATCAGCAGTGTATAAGGGGTCTTCTTTCTTGGCATCCTCACCAACATTTGCTGCTGTTTTCTTAATGATAACCATTCTAACTAGAGCAGGATGGAATCTCATGGTAGTTTTAATTTGCATTTCTTTGAAAGTTAAGAATGTTGAACACTTTTTCAAATATTTATTGACCATTTGTATTTTGTGAGCCACTATCATTAGTCCATTTCCTTAAAACATTTTGTTTTTATAAGTATTTAGATGAGTGTATATGCATATGTGTATGTTTGTGTAAATATATGTATTTATAATATCACTCCTACACTGTTTTGAGTAATGTACCTTTGTAGCAAATTTTGAAATGAATAAATAAAATCCTCTTTGTTGTCCTACAAGATTATTTTGACCCTTCTTGGCTGCCCGACTTTTATTATTTATTTAAAAAATATTTTATTTATTAATTACTTGGAAAGATAGAAAATGAGAATGAGTGAATGAATATGAATGGGTCTGTCAGGGCCTCTTGCCACTGCAGTGAATTCCAGGTGCATGCACCACTTTGTGCATCTGGCTTCATGTGACTGCTGAGGAATCGACCCTGGCTGTCAGATATTGCAAGCAAATGCCTTTAACTGCTGAACCTCATCTCCTACCCCTGCCTGACTTTTGATTTAAATTTTGCTGTTTCTACTCACCAATATGTAATGTTTTTTCCATTTATATCTATTATTAGATAGGTTCATACTCTATATTGTCC
>PVHP010032839.1:0-20058 GCA_004024765.1 Zapus hudsonius | reverse complement strand
TATTTAAAAATTATTTATTTGTGTGCGTGTGGGCACTCAAGGGCCTCTAGCCGCTTCAAACTGAAAACCAACATTTTTGCATCCAATTTTATGTGGATGCCTTGGGAATTGAACCTTTGCAAACAAACACTTTGACCACTGAGCCATCTTCCCAGCCGCATACTTTATTTTTGAACAATTCAGAAGAAAATGCAAACATTTATATTCATCCTTCATTCCCACCCTTAGTCCCTGCTCTACCCTGTTTCCCCCTTTAGACTTTGATGGTTTCTCTTCAAATTGTTTTATAATAATATTCATAAGGCTTTTCTGACCAAGGTCTGATCATTTTGAAATAATGCTGATAAGATTCCTATACTCATATCAAAGAACCTTTTAAATTAACCTAAGTAAATCCTACTGGGTAAATTAACTGCAGGCTGTGTGGTGTTTTTATAGTGCTGGGCTCCCCAGACAGGCTTTGCTCTTCTCAAACATGTGTGTGGCAGGCACGCACATTCTTGTGTGAATTTAACCACTTCCCTCGGATGGAAGTTTAGTTTGGTGCCATTTTTAATTGCCGCACACATTTCTTATCTTTTTTCCCCTCAGTCCTGGGGGTGAGCGCATGCTGAGGAAGGGTTGTCACTGGGCTACACTCCCAGCCTTTACAAACAGGGCCAGCTCATGACAAGGGAGATTTAGGACCTAATCCAGGGACCTGGATTTGTGGGTGGGGCTTCCGTTTCTCCTGAGGGCTTGCCTCCGGAGCACCTGATGTCAAGACTTGCTCTGAGAGAAGGTCAGAGGACCAGACTTCCAGAGAAACAGGTGCCTGTGAGGGCAGAGCTGGCGGCTGTGGGCATCAGGCCGACTCCCTGGCAGTGCGTGTGGTCCCATTCCTCAGGCCCTGTGCAAACACCTCCCTTTGTCACTGGCTGAATGGGACAGTCAGCCCCAAATTAGCACTAATGTGAGGGTGTTTAACCCTCTGGTGAAGCCCTTTGAGAGGCACAAAAGAACTTTTTCAGGGTCTGGACAGCCCAGACAGGTCTGACTTAGAGACACATGTCCAGCAGGAAGCCTGGCCCCAGGACTCCGTTCCTCAGTTGCAGAGGCCTTATACCCCTAGGACCAGGGCAGGCTTCCATGCCAAGAGCAGGACCTCTTGACTGGTTGTGATAGTTTGACTATGAAGTGTCCCTCATAGCCTGGAGTATTCTGAATGTTTGTTCCCCAGCTGGTGGCAGTTTGGGAAGTAGAGCCTTCCAAGCATTCAAAACACATGAGCCTATGGGAGTCATGTCACATTCAACCAACACACTGGTTATGGCTTTGACACATGGAGGCCTGAGTTCCGATCCCAGCTCTGGGGCTGGAGAGATGACTCAGGAGTTAAGGTGCTTGCTTGTAAAGCCTGATAGCCTGGTTTTGATTCTCTAGTACCCACATAAGGCTAGATACACAAAGTGACACATGTGTCTGTGAGATCTTTTGCATCGGTAAGAAGCCCTGGCCATTCTTTCTTTCTCTCTCTCTCTCTCTCTCTCTCTCTCTCTCTCTCTCCTACCCTCTCTTTTTTCTCTCTCTCTCTCCTTGCAAATAAATAAAAATATTTCAAAAGATGTTAGCTGGAGAGATGGCTCAATGGTTAAGGCACTTGACTACAAAGCCTAATGGCCAGGGTTTCATTCCCCAGTACCCATGTTAAGCCAGATGCACAAAGTGGCATATGGATCTGGAGTTAATTTGCAGCACCTAGAGGCCCTCTCTCTCTCTTTCTCTCTCTCTCCTTGCAAATAAATAAAAATAGTTGTTTTTTTTTTAAAAAAAAAAAAAAAAACAGCTCTACCCTCACAAGCTGAGATACCCTGAGAAGTCTGTTCCTTCTCTGAGCCTCATTCCTCTCATCCAGAAACAAGGATAATAGTAATGACCTCAATAACTTGTCAGAAGGTTACATAGATTGCTACAGGGCCACCTGTGTGTGTGTGTGTGTGTGCGCGCGCGCGCGCGCGTGCATGTGGGACTTTCCTGTCCAGACTGTCTAAAATCACAGGGTTCCCAACCCAGCCTCATACTTCTTTCCTGCTGCATCTCCCTGGACCCCTGACTCTCACCACCCTCTGACCTGCTGCACAAACCACTTTTTTCCACTTACCCGCTGTCTCCCCTGCCAAAAGCTGTATGAGGGAGAACATGGACCTTTTGGTTTCCTACTGGATCCCAGGAGCCTCATGTGGGGCCTGGCACTCACGGGGCTCCCAATCAGAACTGGCTGTATACAGCACAGGTACCTGGCACAGAACAAGCTGTCTATAAAAAGCGGCTTCGTGAGCAGCTTCTCTGGGCCTATTCTTAAATGTATATCTCCCTGGGGCATAGGGACAAGCAGGCCTTGGGGCCCTGGGGTGGGCCTATGGAGATTCTCACCCTCCCCAGCTAAGTAAGACAATAGAGCCAGTCCAACTCCCTTTCTATCAAGATGGAAGGCTGGCAAGTGAGCATCTTGGGAGTAGCCTGCTGCACTTGGCCAGGCCTGTAGCAGGCCTGCATACGCTATGACCAAGGTGGCCTGGGCGAGGTACAGGGTTGGCCCGCCCCAGGGGCTTGGGCTGAGAACTGCCTGTCCAGGCCTGTCTACCCCTAATCTGACCACTGAATCAAGGAACCAACTGAACCCCAAGTTGTTCTAGGGGAGTTCAGAAGACTAAAACCACTGTGTCTTCCACCTTAGCACAACCCTTATCTGGCAAGATGCCAAGTTCAAGGGCCTCAAGTACATGTTAGAGGCCTTACCTTCTCAGGTTCTGAAATGGTTCTATTGTTTCCTGAGGGTTAGATGTGCACAAAGGGCTGGGACACCGAGTGAGGGACAGAGTCTTGGCCTCTAGAGAACCTAGTCTTGAAAACAATTCTTTATTTATGTGTGTGTGTGGGGGGGTGCACACATACGGACACTTCAGAGTCTCCTTCCATTGCAAACAAACACCACACACATGTGCCACTTTGTGCTTTTGTGTCTGGTTTTATGTGAGTGCTGGGGAGTTGAATCTGGTCCAAGAGACTTTCCAAGCAAGTGCCTTTAATCCCTTTAAGTGCCGAACCATCTCCCTGGTCCCTGGGGCTCCCAGTCTCACCCCTGGCGTGAACATAAAAGGAAGAGCTCCTTCCTGAAATTATAGGAGGAAAAGTACAAAGCACTGTGAGTGCTTTTCATTGGGTACTAAACTAGGCTGGTGTGTTCTCTGAAGACAGGGCATTGAAGCTATGCAGGAAACATGAGTGGTAGCCAAATTGAGGAGTCGGGGTTGAGGTGGGTGGAGGGGAAAGAGGGAAGGGCATAGGTGAAGGCTCAGAGGCAATCCTGATGAACAATGTAATTTTATTGAAACCCTGCAACACCCCAAGAGGAAACATCTCATCTTGCTGATGAGGAAACCAGGGCTCCAGGAGGTTAGCTCACTGCCTGGGATTCCATAGTGGGCCTCCCGAGCCTGTGGGTTTTCCTGAGGACTCAACCTGAGTCACCCTATCCCTCCAAAGACCAGTCTCAGCTTATTTACCTGTGGAAAATATTCAAAAAGAGTTAGGGTTATTGAGATTTGTGTGGAGGAGAGAGAGGGGAGAAGAGATTGAGAGAGAGAATTCGGACATCCTTTCCCTGTTTCCTCCTTGTGGGCAGCCTCATCTGATAGTCCTCTCTTGGAACGAGTCACTGTGCAATGCCAGCCAGATGTGCTGATAGGTAAGTAAATCCACCAAACATGTGACATAATTCCCTATTCCTGGAGGAGCTGCTGGGTGGCACACACAGGACAAGCAGATGTCTTGGGATTTAGTTTAGTTTCTGGTCCTTGGTTTCCCCTATACTGTTGAGTGAAATCAACAGAGACAGGAAAAGACACCTCCAGTGTGGTCAGGTTCTGGTGTGGAGACAGAGGCAGTGTGTAGAATTACTTGGGAAAGGCTTGAGGAAAGCGTGGGTCCCTCACTGGGACTTGATTCACTTTGATTTGTGTGCCTCAGTCTGACTTCCTGGGTTGGAAGAGGCTATCTGTGTGGAGGGGGCCCTGGGTGGCATCCCCCATACTTCTCTACAGAACACCCTAGCTCCCGGCTTCCCAGGTAGCCACACCCACCCGGCTGAGCGTTAGGCAATAGCATGAGCCACTCCTCTGCTTGGGTCATTCCTGCTATTCCTCCTTTGCCCAAGTGAGTCAGTGTTTGGTGTGAATATCTGGGGTGGGGGAGGGGCGGAGGGGGTGCAACCTCACCTGTGGTCCAGGACTCCAGGGAGCAATACAGGGCAATATCTGGTGGGAAGGGTGCTGGCATCCCCACCTGGCTTCAGGAACAGACTCCACACCCTGTCATGGGGCTTGTGCCCTGGGAGCGTCCTGGAGACTATCGAAAAATCCCTCCAGAGCCAGGTGTGGTGGCGCACGCCTTTAATCCCAGCACTGGGGAGCAGAGGTAGGAGGATTGCCATGAGTTTGAGGCCAGCCTGAGACATATAGTGAATTTCAAGTCAGCCCAGGCTAGAGTGAGATCCTACCAAAAAAAAAAAAAAATCCTAAGGAGATCAGATGGATCTAAAACAATTTTCTGGAGACATTGCTCTCTCAAATCCATTGCTTCATCACCTTCCATGGGTGATGTAACATTACACAGCCTTGAGTAGCGTTTTAAACCCGGAATGGCATACATCTGTAGTTCTAGCACTCTCGAAGCTGAGGCTGTAAGTTCAAGACCAGCCAATGCTACATGGCAAGTTTGAGGCCAGCCTGGACAGCAGAGTGACACTTGATCTTGAAAATAAACAGTGTCTGGGAAGATAGCTCAGCGGTGGAGTGCTTGCTGCCTAAGCATGAGGACCTGAAAAGGGCCGAGACTTCCAGAGTGGATTTCCCAGCACCTATGTAGACAGCTGGGTGTGGCCACATGTGTCTGTAAAACTCCAGTGAGGGCTGGGGAGACAGAGAACAGCTCCAGTATGAGGGAGAGACCCTGTCTCAAGGAAGTACACAGTTGAGCCATAAAGGGAGGGGGCAACTGAAGTTCTCTGTGGCACAGTGCACACATGTGCACATACATGTGCACACACCATACATACTCTACATACACAATAAACAAACAAACAAATAAAATAAAGCAAGTGTGGTGGTGCCTGCCCCCTGGGAGTTCAAGGTCATTCTTGATTACATGGGGAATTAGGACCAGACCAAACAACATGAACCAAAGAAACCAAAAATTAATTAATTAGCTAATGAATTAATTAAAAATAAAAGAGTAGAATTTCGATGGCTCAGGAAGATGGTAATGATGTGGGGTTAAATACAGAAAAGAATAGACAGCTATTTATAGAGAATCATGTGAATTAGGTTTAAAAATCTATCGAAAACACTATCAACTGCACCAGTAGCATCCTCTGTGAGTGCCAGGGTTATGGTGGCTTTAAACTGCTTTCTACTTTTACTTATTTTCCTAATTTTCAGCAATCATCATCTATAATTTTTCAAGACAAGTATGTGCTGGAGAGATGGCTCAGCAGTTAAAGGTGCTTGCTTGCAAAGCCTGCTGGCCTGGACTCGGTTTCTCAGTACCCACGTAAAGCCAGATGCACAAAGTGATGCATGCATCTGGAGTTTATTTATAGTGACAGGAGGCCCTGGCATGCCCATACTCACACACATACTCTGTCTTAAATAAATAAATAAAATTGAAAAAAAACTTTAAATAAAGAGAGTTACCACTGTTCATGGTGTCAGGCTCGAAGTATGTATGTATATCACCTCACTGAATCTTCATCACAGACCTATGAACAGATCTGGGGGTGAAGACTTCCAAATGTTAAGTAATTGATCTCCCATCAGCCAGCAGACATTGATTGAGATGTGAATCTACATAGTCTGACTACAGAGGCCAGTCTCAATGGCTACAGTTGCTATTTTTCTTTAGAATAAAGATAACTGTTCCAGGACAGCCTCCTTCGAGGGTCCTGGGGAAGGCTGGTTGTTCTGGTGTGGAGTGTGTGCCAGCCACAGGTCAGCTGGTCTACCAGCCAAGAATCCTCTAATGGAGACTGTTGGCCATAGCCCCAGACTCCTCCAAGTGGACAGTCAGTTCAACTCGTGCCCCAGAGGGCAGGAGCCAAGTACCAAGTGAGCTCTCATGACATGTGTTAATGACATTTAATATTTTTTACATGTATGTGGTGTGCACACGTGTATGCATGTGTGTGGGGGCATGTGTGCACATGTATGCCCGAGTGTGTGGAGGCCAGAGGTCTACAATGAATGTCCTTCTCAATCACTCTCCATTTTATTTTTTAAAAATATTTATTTTCATTTATTTATTTGAGAGAGAGAATATAGGCACACAAGGGACTCTTGCCATTGCTAACAAACTCCAAACACAAATGCCACTGTACGTGAGGACTGGGGAATTGAATCCAGGCCTGAAGGCTCTGCACCCAAGCACCTTTAACCATTGAGCTATCTCCCCAGCCCCTCGCTTCATTTTTTGAGACGGTGCCTCACAGTGAACTCACCAATTCAGCTGGACAAGCTAACCAGCAAGACCCTTGTCTTGTGTGACAGGTGCACACTACTGCTCTTTTCATGTGGGTGCTGGAGACCTGAGCTCAAGCATTTACTGACAAGCCATCTCCTCAGCCCAAGCCCCATTTATTAAGCATGGATGACGGGCATTAAACCCCAAGAACTACTCGTGATTATGATTATTCTCACTTTATGGGAAAGAAAACTGGATAAATTTGGCTGTTGGGCTTGACTGACCCTAGGATAAAGACTAATCCTTGTTTCAGACAGGGCTTCACACTGTAGACCAAGCTAGCCTGGAACTCAGTGCATAGCTCAGGCTGGACTCAAACTTACAGCAATCCTCCTGCCTCAGCCTCCCTAGGGCTGAGATTATAGGCATGATCCAGCAGAACTAATTGGCTTTGGGACAGCAGTTTCTCTCTAATGATCTCGTATGTCCTGTGCAACTCTGTAAGATACCAGTGTGAGTTCTCCTGTTCTCCAGGGGAGCAAGTGGAAGGTTGGAGAAGTTTGGCGGCTGACTATAGCCATGTCAACACCAGAGAAATCCGTGTGAATTGAAGTGAGGGTGTTCTTTAGGGGTGGATCACTGGGTGCCGTGAGCCTGTTTGCTTGGGTCCAAACCCCAGGGTTCCCATTGACCAATCAGCTGTGTGACTTCAGGCATAAGGCTAAACTTCTCTGTGCCTGGTTCATTCATCCTTAAAATAGGGATAAGTCTAATATTACTTGCCTCAGGGTTAATAAGACACCAGCTGATGCGTGCAAGGTGCTTAGAACAGAGCCTGGCATGCTGTGCATATTACATAAACACCTGGGATTCTATCCCGGAGTTGGGCAATGCATCCACAACACTCGAGTTTTGCTATATGCAAAAATATCTTTGCTGAGTTGTGATTCGATGTTATACCCTGGTTTTTGGAGATAGTGGGTGTGACAAGCAGCTACTGTGTCAGTATCACTGGCAAAACCGATGCATATTGCACAATACCCCTTATCTCCAGATTCCCATGCCCTGCTCCTTCTGGAGCTGACACCAGAAAGATCATGTCTTCCTGACACACATGTACAGTGTCTGGGTTCCTGGCATGACCTCCTTGGTTGTCAGAAATTTAGAAATGAAATGGAAATACAGCAATCATTGGCTAAGACCAGGCTCCAGGCACAGTGAGCTTCCTCCTTTTCTGTTGGTTGTTTTCTTTAAAACAATTATTTTGGAGCTGGGGAGATGGCTCAGCAGTAAAGGCACTTGCTTACAAAACCTGACAGCCCAGCATCCCAGGTTCAATTTTTCCAGTACCCACGTAAAATCTGGAGTTTGTTTGCATGGCAGGATGCCCTGGCACATTCATTCTCATTCTCTCTCTCTCTCTCTCTCTCTCTCTCTCTCTCTCTCTCTCTCTCTCTCTCTCTCTCTCTTTCTCTTTCTCTCTCCAAATAAATAATCAACAAAAAATACTTTTTTATTTTTATTTTTCAAGGCAGGGTCTTGCTCTAGCCCAAGCTGACCTGGGATTTACTATGTAGTCCCAGGATGGTCTCAAATTTATGGAGATCCTCCTACCTCTGCCTCCTAATTGCTGGGATTAAAGGCATGCATCACCAAGCTCAGTCAATAAAAATATTTAAAATAAAATTATTTTAGAGCTGGGCATACTTGCTACTTAAGCATAAGGGCCCCTCGTGCTAGAGACTGCCAAATTCAACTACCTGGAATCCAGGTAAAAGCTGGGCATGGCCAGGAACATCTGTAACCCTAGTCTGTGGGGAGCAGAAACCAGAGAATCATTGGGGCTGATGGACAGCCGCTCTGGATTGAGGGAGAGACCCCACCTCAAGAAAATAACAAGATGGGCAATGAAAGAGCGCCTGATGCTCTTCTCTGGTTTCTACAAGCATATGCGTGGACTGTGTACATCCTAACACACATGAATACACCACCTCTGTCTGTCTGTCTGTCTGTCTGTCTGTCTGTCTGTCTGTCTCTCTCTCTCTCTCTCTCTCACACACACACACACACACACACACACACACACACACACACACACAAACAAACGAAACTTTACTTCAGGAGCTGGGGAGATAGTTCATTTGGTAATGTGCTTGCTGTGTGAGTATGAGACCCAGAGCGAGCTCCTCAGCACACATGTAAAAGCCAATATGGTTACAGTGCCTGGGAGACAGAGCCAGGAGGATCCCTGGGATTTGCTGACTAGCTGGCCCAGCTAAGCTGGTGAGCTATGGGTTCAGCAAGAGACCTTGTCTCAAAAACCAGGGTGGTGAGCGACTGAGGCAGACATCTGACATCAATCTCGGGCTTCCATATGCACGTGTACCTACACACACATGCCTGCACACATATAAGCAAACACATGAGCTCACATGTATTTTAAACTGGATGTGTGGCACAAGCCTGCAATCTCTGTCCTCAGGAGGCTGAGGCAGGAGGTGCACAAGTTCAAGGCCAGCCTGAGCTACATAGTCACACCCTTTCTCAAAATTTTTTTAATCTTTTAAAAACAGTAATCTTTTCATAAGGGAGGGATGGGGAAAGGTTGATGGATGGCTATTACTTTACAGTTAGGTAGGAACAGGAAGTTCTGGTGTGTGTGATTGCACAGTACAGGAGGTACTGTACATTTCATAAAGCTAAACAATTTGGAAAGTTTCACCATAAGAAATTGATAGATGCTAGAGAAAGGTGTGCATAACCTGATGTAAGCATTGCACAACATGTACATATATTGAAACATGACATGGTACCTTTATGATATGTACAATTTTATGGTTTTTTTTTTTTTTTTTTTTTTTCGAGGTAGGGTCTCACTCTAGCCCAGAATGACCTGGAATCCACTATGTAGTCTCAGGGTGGCCTTGAACTCATGGTGATCCTCCTCCCTCTGCCTCCCGAGGGCTGGGATTAAAGGCGTGAGCCACCACACCCGGCTTCAATTTTATGTTTTATAAATAAATAAATATAAAAAGAATCTGCTACTTGGCCTGGTGGCTTGAATCTGTAATATCAGCCACTTGGGAAAGTGAAACAGGAGGATCTCTGGTTCAATGCCAGTGTGGGGAACTTAGTGGGACCGTGTCTTGAAATAGGAGTAAAAAGAAGTTTTGGGGTGTAGATAAGTGGTAGAGAGCTTGTTTAACATACCTAATTTTAAAAAATAAATTAAGCCAGGTTGGGTGGCACATGCCTTTAATCCCAGCACTCAGGGAGCAGAGACAGGAGGATCTCCTTGAGTTCAAGGCCACCCTGAGACTATGTAGTGAATTCCAGGTTATCCTGGGCTAGAGAGAGACCTTACCTCGAAAAACAAGTGAGGAAACAAACAAACAAACAATAAATAAATAAAAATGTTTTATTTTGCAATAAATACATCTTGAGCTGGAGAGATTGCTCACTGGTTAAGAACACTTCCTGTACCAGCATGAGGTTTGAGAGAGAGTTTGATCCCCAGGACCCACATAAATAGCTGGGTGTGGCATCTGTAACCCCAGCCCATAGGGGAGCAGGGATCAGAAAATCACGGGCGTGTGAGCTCGTGAAAAAAAAAAACCACAAGCTCAGGGATCAGTAAGAGATTCTGGCTCCAATAAGAAGAGGCAGAAGCAGCAAAATACTGACGATAGAACTGGGGAGGTAGCTCAGCAGTTAAAAGTTCTGGCTTGCTTGTAAAGCCTGATTTCCTGGGCTCAATTCTCCAGTACCCATGTAAATCTGGTTGCATCTGGTGTTTGTTTGAAATGGCAAGAGACCCTGGCATGTACACACATGTACAAATGAATAAATAGAAAAAAATACAATCAAGTGGCAACATGCATCAATTTAACAGCTGTCGAAAATTCCACTTTATGGATTCGATGGCCCCAAACATTATCTTTCCTTTCTGTCTTTATTTTCACCACTTTGGAGCATGACTTGGGTCATAAATCCTTTCCAGCCTATCACGGAGCCGCCACCTCTACAGAAGTTAATTGCTTTTAATCATCATTGATCACCCTAATAATCACAGCTCCCACTTATGGACGGGCCCTGTCTAAGTGGCTTCCTACTGTTCAGGTGAGTATGGGCTGGGGATCCTCCCACCGCCCTCCCTTGGGCCCCTCCTTTCCTCCCGGGATATCTAACTGGAGATAGATGCTATCAGCTCAGCGATGATTAAGCATGGCAGGTCTTTGCTGCAATTTTCATAATGAGCCAGTGGCTTTTGACCCATTTCCTAGGCCAAAAGCTACCTCAGGACCTCACCCTCTCACAGGCATTCAGTGACTCTAGTGTTAACTTTGACCCATGGGCTGCCTCCGGGCAGGCCAGTGGGTGCTGGCCAGGGAAGGGCGGAAAGGCAGAGAAGTGAGTTGGGCTCCAGCCGCTTGCTTCACCAGGACACAGCTGAGATCCACTAGTGCATCCACTCTCCATGACACCTTGAGAGACCCTGGATGTCTTGGGAGTGTGTCTCCTTCCCAACCCTCTTTCTCACTTACAGCCCAGCCTTAGGACAGTCCCTGGTGAAGGGGAGAGAGCAGTTCTAGAGAGAAATGCTCAGTGTGTCAATGTGCCGATCGACTCCTATGTGTCTATTCATTTACCACCCATCTACTCATCCACCCAGCTATCCATCCAACCATTCATCCACACACCCCTCATCCATCCATCACCCAGCCATGCATGCATGCATGCATCCATCCATGTACCCATCTGTTAATCCACACACGCATCCATCCATCCACTCATCCATTCATCCACACCTACTCATCTCTTCATCCTTCCTGCACAGGACTATGTCCAGGGGCGGGGACGGGGGTGGGGGGGAGGAGGAATCAGAAATACAGAAGAGTGAGTTCAGGCAGCATGCAGTCTCACACAGAAAACAGCAGTGAACTGACAATTCTGTAGACATTGAGGGTGATTTCTAGGGGCCCAGTAAGCTGTGCTGAGAGACTTCAGTTGAATTTCTCACAGCCGGTTTGACCTCTGAAGGCTCACATCCCAGCTATTATCTGTAGACCTTGAGCAAATCACTTCACTTCTCTGAGCCTCCACTTAATAGGAGTAATTATCTGATTCATGAAATTGTTGTGAGAATGAAAGAAAATAGGCACGTAGGGCATGGTGCCTAGAGGAAATGGACAGTCATTGGTTATTTCATTTCCCTTTCTTGAAAGGTAAGACCTAGTTCCTGGTAGAAAGGGACATGGAAGGTGGGAAGGAGAGTGACCTGTGTGCCAGACTGTGAAGTGCTTTGCTGATTGTCACATGTAGTTAGTCCTACAATCCTATGAGGGACTTCTAGAGCCTCCATTTCTTACATCGGAAAATGAAGGCTCAGAAAAGTTTGCACTAGGAAGTAGCCAACCAGTGCGATTTCCTCTGGTGGACCCTACTGCAAACTCAACTCCAGCTGAGGCCAGTGTCCAGACAGCCACCAAGAGCAAGGGGAAACGTACACCCTGACAAAGACCGCGGAGAATTCTCCTGGAAACACAGAGAGTGGATCGCATTGACTTTATTGAAGAGGTGGATATTTATGGTCCATCCTGAAGGGAAGGAATCGAAGCTGTTATCTCACAGAAATTACAGGTTCGCGGCTCTCATAGAGCACATTTGGGTAAAAGAGAAAGGAGCACACATTTAGGGAATAATCTCAGAATTGTCGCTTTTATAAAAGCTGGTGATCATTGTAGTCTAACTCCATCAAATCACAGGTGACATTTGGAACTTTTTTTTTTCCCATTTTGCACAACACCATAAACCTGATGCCTACTGTGAACCAGGCAATGCAATGAATTTAGCAACCAACCCAGATGAGGTCCCCAACCCCATATTCATATAAATTAATAAAAAATAAGTAGGCATATAAATAAAGCAGTTCTGTTGGGGACAGGGTATTTGACTTGAGCCTTGGGAACAAGCTGAATTGGCCAACAAAGGCTCTTCATTTCCTGACCACACACTTCATCCCTTGAGCTCCTCCACACATCTCTAAGGTATTGGTTTCAATGAACACGTGCTATCAACACTCAGGTATTTCCTTCCAAACCAGATGGAACATCCGGAGATGGAACACACATCTGCTTTGGAAACAGAAGCCTGCCAAAGGCTAGAGCCAGACACTCCCATCATCCCGAAGGTGGAGCTGCACCTGAGGAGGCAAAGAAGGCGATGCAGATTCCCATTGCTGCCCTCATTTGCATTTCCCTGATTGCTAATGAAGTGAAGCATCTTTCCATGCATCTCCTGGCCATTTCAATTCCCTGCTCTGTGAGGCACTTGCTCATGGCTTTCTTCCTTCTCTTCCTCTTCTTCCTCCTCCTTCTCTTTCTCCTTTTTCTCCTCTTCCTTCTCTCCTCCTCCTTCTTCCTCCTCTTCTTCTTTCTGCCCTATGACTTCCTCCTCCTTTCACACAGGAAGAAACTAAGGTTGAAAAAGTAACATGATTGCCCAAGGTCAGATAACTGATTTACATAAAATGACTGAAAAACGGGGTTATCTATTATATGGTGCCTTGCTCAAGACCTACTTGCAGAACTGACTTTAAATGAACAGAGAACACTCCCGAATGAAATGAGAGGCATGAGATCTGGAGTCAGTACCTCGGGAGGCTCCAAATCCTCTCTGTCCCCTGTTCCTGTGTCACTGGAGCAAACACTGGGCAAACACAGAGCCTGAATGGCCCTGCGGATGTTTGAGAATAACCAGGTGAGCGAGGATGCCAACCACTGGGGCCCACTCAGTCACCATCTCTTCTCCCTCTTGCCCTTTCCTGAAGGGCAAAAGAACACGCTGTGCACAGGGCTGTGGGCACCAAACTGAGTGAAATGGATAATGTCATGGTTTCAATGTATCTCCCCAGAGTTCATGTGTTGAAAAGTTGGTCCCCAGTGTGGGGAGATGGGGCCTAATAAGTGATGACTGGGCCACACGATCTTGTGCATAGATTCCCGTTATCATCAGAGATGGAGGGCAGCTATCCTAGGAGAGGTTTTGTTCAGAAAAGTGAGTTTGGGGAGTCTGGGGAGACAGCTCAGTGGGTAAAGTGTTACCACATAAGCATGAGGTCCTGGGTTTGGATCCCAAGCACCCGTGTCATGGCAGTGTGTGTCTGTGACCCCAGCACTGGGGAGGCAGAGACAGGAGGACCCTTGGGGCTTGCTGGCTGGCTAGTCTAGCCTAATTGGTGAGAGACCCTGTGTCAAAAAGTAAGGTGGAGAGTAACTGAGGAAGATACCAAGCATGGAACTCTGGCCTCCCCACATGCACGTGCATACACATGTGCAGCTACACGGTACACTCACACATACGTGCGCAGAAACCCACAAACAGGGAGTCTGGCCTTGGTTTCCTCTCCCCTTTTCTTGCCATGTGATGGATGTCTCCACTGCTTTGTGATAGATCTCGAAGGTCCTTCGATATGGGGGAGGGTGGGAGGGAATCATAATGGCTTCTGGTCTATAATTATGGGAGCTATCAATAAAAAGTAAAAATTAATAAAAATAAAATAAAAAGTAATTAAAAAAAGAAGAAGGTCCTTAGGGTGAGTGAAAGGTGCTTTCTTGCAAAGCCTGCCAGCCAAGGCTTGATTCCCCAGCACCCATGTAAAGCCACACACACAAAGTGGTGCCAGCCTCTGGAGTTTATTTGCAGTGGCAGGAGGTCCTGTAGTACCCATACTCTATGTCTGTTTCTCACGAATAAATGAATTAAAATGTTTAATATCAAATAACAGAAACCTTTTTCTTATTTAGTCAATAAATGTTTATTATAGAAAAGAAGGTCCTCTCCAGATGCACACCCTAACTCTTGGACTTCCCTTCCTCCAGAACTGTCAGAAGTTGATTTATTTCCTTCATAAATGAACAGTTTCTGGTATACTATGATAGCAGCACAAAATAGATGAAGACACATTATGGGAGACTGAATAACAAAAGTTCCCTTGAAATGTCCAGTGCTGATCCGCAGACCTGGGGACATGCTACCTGGTAACTTTGCAAATGTAATAGGTAAAGATCTTGAGGCAAGAGGTCATCAGATGGACTCAGTGTAACCCCAGTGGTTCTTATAGGAGGAAGGCAGGAGGGGGGGTTAGAGACGGAAGTGAGGACAGTTGCTCGGTTTGGAGAGACACACCTTGAAGATGGAGGGAGGGAAGTGGGAGAGGAAGAAAATTGGATTCTCCCCAACATCTAGGAAGGACAGGGCTCCTGCTGGTATCTGGACTTTGCTTCAATGATTTCAGACTTCTGATCCCTGGGATGTAAGAGAATTACTTTGTGGGGGGGGGGTGTTTATTTTGTTTTGTTTGCAGTGCTGAGGATGGAACTTGGGCCCTCCCTGATGCAAAGTAGACACTCTACCACTGAACTACACAGCCCTTTGTGTTGTTTCAAGACACTCACTTTGGGGTAACATATCATAGCAGCAACAGGAAGCCAACACAGACAGCGTCTCAGAAAGACCAAGCTTTCTGAAGAGGATAAAATGCTCAAGAAGCAAAAATAATAGCTCCTGTTGTTTTTAGTGTTTACCTTGTACCAAAAAAAAGTTCAAAATCACTTTCAAATTATTTCATTTAATCCTCATGAAAACAAGTAGAGCATAAACCATGACCCCATTTACCAGCTCAGAGGACAGAGGCCCAGCCAGTGGAAGGAATTTAGCCACCTTTCAACCTCATTAGAGGAGCTGATACTTGAACCCAAGCCCTCATGTCACCAAACCACTTTGAATTTCCCCAAATAGAAGTCTCTAGCATGGACAGAGGATGGAGGGCAGAAGTATGGAGGCTTTAAAGCTGGTGGGTTTCTGCCACGTCCACTCACCGTGCGTTAATTTGTACCTCACCTGTGCACCTAGCATTGCGCTGACACGGGGCAGACCCACACGTGCTCCATGAGGAGCCAAGACGCTATGAAACACCAAAGACCAACCTGGGGGACTCTGAGATAATCATCACATTATGAAATTCCTGGTTGTGTGCAAATAGTGATGGGAATAGTTTGTCTCCTCTGAAATCCAAGCTGAAATATAACTCTCATTATGAGTTGATATGAGGTGGGACTGAGTAGTATCTTTAAAATATAATTAAGACTCTATTCTCATAGTATGCCCACTAAACTGCCCTCTAAATACTTACGTTTCTGTATCCATATTAACTATTTATTAACAATTTTTACAAGTATAAACTATATACCATGATCATATTTCTCTCTCACCACCCCCCACTTTCCCCTTCCAACCCCCCTTCACTGAATCCCTTCTTTCCATTAGTCTCTCTTCTCTTTTGAGATCATCATTTTTCCCCCCTCCTATCGTGCAGGTCAGCCACTGCAAGGTCATGAATATCAAGGTCACTTTGTGTTGGGATGACAGCACTGTAAATAGTTCAACCCTTCCTTTGGATCCTACATTCTTTTCACCACCTCTTCCGAAATGATCTCTTAACCTTGAAGGGCGTGATGGAGATATCTCAGTGCTGAACTGTCACTTCTGCTCAGCACTACGGTGACTTTTGAGTCCCCACAGTGGGTCATGGCCATCTGAAAAGAGAAACCTCTATAACCAAAAGTGAGAGCAGCGTTAATATATAGGAATAAACATAAGTATTTTGAGGGCAGTTTGGTGGGCATAGTACATGCATTTAGCCAGACAACAGTAATCATGACTCCCCTAGGGCTTAATACCCCCAGCCACAAGCTTTTGAGTAGGTTTTCAGTACCGGGCATTCATTCCCTCCTGTGGAGTGGGACTCCAGTCCAATTAGAGAGTGGCTGGTTTCCCCCATAACAGGCATGCCACTATTGCACGACTGCAGTTGGAATATTTGGCCTGGCTGGCCAGCTAGCTATAAGGCTTGTTGGGTCCACTGTTAACACCATTCATGACTTCTCTCTCCCAAAAGGCTGCATGTCTCATAGCTCTTTTAGCATTCTGACAGTTAGTCAACAGGGAGGAGGTTTCCAGCTCTGCTCAAGCTTAATTTCTCAGTGACCTGCAGCCCAAGCACATGGAGTCTTCAGCAATACGGTCTTGCCATCAAGTTCTGGTGGGCAACCAAGAGCCTTGGCAATGGCATCTTTTGGGAACATCAGAAGCCTCCCTGGCCAATAGCTCACTGAAAGGTAGCCCACTCCGGGCATTGAAAAATTTCTAATAATAATGTATGGCTTCTGAGTACACCATTATTCATGCCCATAGGGTACTTCTGCCCAAACTTGTTTTGCTTTTTTAACATACAGCTAGGTGTAGTGGCACACATCTTTAATCCCAGCACTCGGGAGGCAGAGGTAGGAGGATCACTGTGGGTTCAATACCAGCCTGCAACTACAGAGTGAGTTCCAGGTCAGTCTGAGCTAGAGTGAGACCCTATCTTGAAAAAACAAACTTAAAAAAAAACCCACATATAAATTATTGGCTAGCAAAAAAGCAGTTTTTCTTATGGCTTATTCATAAGATCTTAAATTCTGATTACGCCTTCTCCCACTTGGATGGAATACCACCCCAGTAGTCTGCACCTCTGTTTCATATCTACTATCCCCTCCCTTCAAGCCTTCCCCTCTCCTCCCTTCCTCGTAGCCCCTTTCTAGCTTCCTGGCCTCCAGTGTCCACATATGTGAACGCTACTCTCACTCCCATGAGAGAAGCTTCTCTTTTCAGATGGCAGTGACCACTGGGGAGACTCAAAACACCGAAGTGCTGAGAAGAAATGACAGTGATGTGTTCAGCGCTAAGTAAGACATCTCTCACACCCTCCAAGGCTCAGGGGCCATTGTGGGAGAAGTGGCAGAAAGAATGCAAGAGCCAAAGGAAGAGGAGAATGCTTCGCAATGCTGTCTTCCAGACACAAAGGGGCCTTGAGGTTCATTCTCTCACAGTGGCTGGTGCTACCCACATAAGACCTGAAAATGAGGACATCAAAACAGAAGACAGACTCGTTGGAAAGAAGTGATTCATGGTGGGGTATTTAGGAGGGAAAAGAGAGGTGATGACAGGGGATTATGATCACGGTGCATTGTCTGTATGAATGGAAGCTGTCCATATAAAGTTTAAAAAAAGACTATCATTGATGTCTTTCATGAATCAATGGATTAATGGGTTAGTGGATTAATGAGTTATCTTGAGAGTGATCTGCTATGAAAGTCATTATGGGGAGGGTTCTTAGATGCTGTCTCTTGAATGTGATGTCCTGTGTCACTTTGAGACTCTGCCCATGAGCTTGGATCAGAACAGTAAGCCCAAATAAACCTCTTTAAAAAAAAAAAAAAGCTTACCCAATCTGTGGTATTAACAACAGAAAATGGACTAAGACATTGTTGTTAGCAGGTGGGTGGACTCTGGAGAATGGGTGGAGCCTTACCTCAGGGAGAAGAATGAGCAGGAAGTAGGAGACAGGAAGAAGCCATGTTAAAGAGGCTAAGGACTCAAGAAGGGAGGGCGCACACATTCTCATCAAAGCTACACCCTGGGAGAATTTACGCAATTTACGGGAGAAATCTGGAAGTCCCCTAAGATTAATGGATGAGAACGAGCAATTCACAAACACGTGGAAAGATGTCCCTTCACATCAGTTAGCAACAGAGTGGAAACTAATACAAGATGCACATGCCTGCCTATCAAATCAGCTCTGATTTGAGAAGTGATAATACCCACTGTTGCCCAGGGCGTGGCAAAACAGGCGTTCTCCTTCAGGGCTGGTGGGAGGGGAATTAGTGCAGACTTTTGGGAAAACAATTGCTAATGTCTGTCAAAGGCCCCGGATGTTTACATCCTTCCTCCGTTGCCTCTTTTGGGGAGGCAAGCTCAGGAAATTGTAGGCAGAGAAAAGGCTTATCTGTGAAATGACCACCACATCCTCATGTATTCAGTAAAATCACAGCGTCTAAAAGGGGAATATCAATTATGGTTGTCTCTACCTAGTGAAATGGTACATAGTCATTCAAAACTGGTAATGAAGGGATGGAAAGATGGCTCAGCGGTTAAAGGCACTTACTTGCAAAGACTGAAGGCCCAGGTTTGATTCCCCAGTACTCACATAAAGCCAGATGCAGAAAGTGATGCATGTGTCTGGAGTTTGTTTGTAATGGCAGAGGTGCTGGCGTGTTCTTGTCCATTCTCTCTTTCTCATAAATAAATATTAAAAAACTGATAATGAATAGGAATTTACTACATCATCAAGTGAGTACAGCAGGCTACAGAGCAGTATAGATGTGGCGTGGAAACCATAGAATAAAGCATGCTTCAAAATTATGCCTTAAGAAAAACAGCAGAATATAAATTTTCCCCCTTATTTTTAGTCCAGTGCTGTGAACGCTACCCCATTGCTGACATTGTGACAGATCTCTAGGTCTTTTCTTTTTTTTTTCTTTTTTCTTTTTTTTAAATATTTTATTTATTCATTTTTCAAGTAGAGAGATACTGAGAGAGAGAGAACAAACCAGGGTCACCACCTTGTGGGTCTGGCTTATGTGGGTACTGGGGAATTGAACCAGGGGCCTTAGGCACTGGAGGCAAGTGCCTTAGCCACTGAGCCATCTCTCCAGCCCTCTAGGTCTTTTCATCTCCTGCTCTGATGACCACCCCCACCTCCCTTCTCCAGGACTCATGGCAGCCCCCACGTGGCAGCTCGGCATGCCTGGTGGAAGCTGGATTGTGTCATGTTTGACTTCCCTTAGCGCAATGTCTTAGTAGTATTAGGTGGTATTTTTATAAAGGATTAAAGAGATAAAAAGAAAAAAAAAGAATCGAAGAAAATATGCCAAACTTGTGGTTGCTTTTGGGTGGTAGGTCCAAGGATGATTTCAAGTTCCTTTCCATAGTTCCCCCTTTTCCAAATGGCTTAGCCTTATATTCCACATTCAGTGATAGATGAGATTTTTTTTGGGAAAGAAATAGACAAAGAAATTGAACTGACAAGAACGTGAACCCAAGCGATCTGGGAAGTAGTGCATTCTCAAGTTCATCTCCATGGAATGAGCGCCTCCGCCAAGCAAGACTCTAGGCTCAAGCACAGATGGCAGCATGAAGTCCAAGGCCTCCTATCACGTTTGTTCCCCCCCCCTCGTGGATGGACCCAGCTCTGGCTCTCTTGGCTGACAGCCTCCCTCTCATCAGGGGACACTTGAGGCCCATCACAACCTGTGATTCATCCCTTCCTCTCCCAGGAATGTTAAATCGCTGTCTGTGCTGGGCTCCGTCTCTAGCAACTTCTTAAAGAAGTTGAACTCCACCCCCTGCGTGCGGAGCCTAAAGGAGGGACTGGTGCTGATCTAAAAAGAACCTTTGTGGGGAGGAGTGGAAAGTTAGGCGGAGGAGCCAAGAATGCATCCACCCAGTGCTGCTCTGTGGGTTCGCTGTTCTATCTGAAGATCCTTGCGGGCCTACAACGTTCTCTGTCCAGCCTCCCTCCGCCCTCCAGCCTTGATGACAGGCTTGTAAGCCTTGTAGAGGCTTCATAAATATTCATCTCTGGATGAACCAAGAGCACCCTGTCATTGAGATAAGCAGCTC
>PVHP010032838.1:0-20158 GCA_004024765.1 Zapus hudsonius | reverse complement strand
AGAGAGAGAGAGAGAGAGAGAGAGAGAGAGAGAGAGAGAGAGAGAGAGGGAACACACCAGGGACACCACCTTGTGGGTCTGGCTTATGTGGGTACTGGGGAATTGAACCAGGGGCCTTAGGCACTGGAGGCAAGTGCCTTAAGTGCTGAGCCACCTCTCTAGCCCTATCATTCTTAATATAGAAACCTATAGCTTGGCATGGTGGTGCACACCTGTAATCCCAGCACTTGGAAGGCAGAGGTAATGTTATGGGTAAACTGAGGCATGACCACCCAATAAAGTTAAAAAGGAGAGTATTAAGCCAGATGGTGACTGTCCTTGTCAGAAATCTGAGCAAAGAGCAGTGCCAGACTGCCTTCTGCAAGGGTTTATAAAGGCAAAAACCACAAAGACCACCCCTTATTATTAAGCAAGCAGATTTCAAAAGCAGAACTTCATAATTGGCTGATATTATGAGTGAACATCAGTTACAAAATTAGATTAAGATATACGAGTTACTAGAAAGTGTTCTATTTCCTATATTATAGTCAAGTCAGAGGGGGGCTATTTCATTTCTAGTAAAACATTTTCTAACAGGTAAACAGTTCCTGGCAAAGCGGGTAAAGGACAATAACAGAGGCGAGAATTTGCAGTTAGTTCTGAATCAGCATGACAGGTCACAAGTGCACCCATTTCCCCATATCCTTGTTTCTATTCTCTCCCAATTACTAAACCATATCCCTATTTTTCATGCTTATGTCAGTAATGAACTTTTTAAAAAATATTTTATTCATTTTCAAGCAGAGAGGGAGGGAGGGAGGGGGGGTAATGAACTTTTTAACTCTGCTAAGGAAAAGGTTTTGCCCCGTCAAGCTTCTGCTACCGCATGGCAATACTGTAGTTAACCTGTCTCAGTAGGAGATGGGTGTGTGTCTGAAGCCAGCCTAGGACTATAGAGTGAGTTCCAGGTCACCCTGCTAGAGTGAGACCCACCCTTAAAAATATATATGTAAAACATCTCATTTCTTTTAGGGCTAGAAGCAGCCAAGTGTGGTGGCACACACCGTTAATCCCAGCACTTGGGAGGCAGAGGTAGGAGGATCACCATGAGTTCAAGGCCACCCTGACACTACATAGTGGATTCCAGGTCAGCCTGGGCTAGAGTGAGACCTTACCTTGAAAAACAACAACGGCAACAACAACAAACTAGAAGCAAAGCAGGAAATACCAGGCAATCACATTGTTGTACTCAACGTCATGTTGCTGGGATGAACCTCCAAACAGACACAGTTTATGGAAGGAAGAGATTTATTTGAAGCTTTCAGATCCAGGGGAAGTTCCATAATGGCAGAAAAGACTGGCTTTCTTTCACAGATCCACACAGGGAGAGAAATCACCACCAGCCAGCACAAGCAAAGGAGCACAAAACATCCTCAAATTGACCATAAGCAAATCCTCTTGGACCATGAGTGTCAAAATCAAGTGGAACATACACTTCAACTATAGAAACATAGAGACCAAATTCCTGCAGTAAATCTTCAGAACTGGTGTTGTTCCCTATGAACAGAGACGTGTTGGGGGGATGCAGGTAGCAGGATATGACCAAGTGTCTCTGCCAGGAGAATTAACAGGCTTAGCAAACCATCCACGGCTCACACACAGCCTGAGGGCTCCACTATGGCAACTCTGTTAGCAGGTACCTTTAACCATTGAACCACCTGTTTAGCTTCCAGATGGAAAACATTTGCTTGAGGAGTTTTTAGGTTGTTTAAATATCTTGGCTCGGTTTACCCATTTGACCAAGAAATCTTATCTGGCAGAGGTGACTTTAAGTAAGCAGAAGCAAGCAAGAAAGTATAGATTAATATTATCCTTACACTGTTTGGTTTCCCTTTTGTGTCATGTCACCCTGTCAGAGGGCCGATCTGATCTGTAAGGAGGCACTGGGAAACATATAAATTAACTTAAACCTGCTTGGATCTGAGACAGGAGAGTGTGTAACCCTGAACTCAAGGCTAGTTTGTAATATCTTTAAACAGCAAATGACAGTCTCTCAATCATAATCAGTTATTTAAATGATAGAAGAAAAAAATTGATTATAGGTAAATTCTGGTCTTTCTAGATTTTTCTTATAATTGTTGTGGTCCAAAGTCGAGCACTCCTCAAAGAACAGAAGACACACACGATAATGCAAGTCACACAGCGAGGTTTATTTCCAGCATGCTGGAGGTCCGTGTCCCGGCTAAAAAGTTGAACCCAGAAAAAAGAAAAAAAGAAAAATAAATAAATAAATAAAAAGTTGAACCTCTGATCAAGGACCCTCTCTGCCTTCTTTACTAGGTTTTTAAATGTTTGAGTTTACGGGCATGTGACATTTCACAGTTATCTATTATTTTTATGGCACACAGGTGGCTCGTTTGAGGTTTCAGGCATGGACACTTCACAGTTATCTACTATCTTTATGGCACACAGGTGGCTCATAACCTTTTAACTCACATCCTGGCCACATCTAAGTGGTCACTCTAATCTCATGGTAAACATCTACAGACATTTCTATAAACTCAGACCTTCTTTACCAGTGATGAGTCTCTTTCTTCTGAGAAGGGAGTAGGGGGCTTTTCATCCATCTGTTCCTTTGATCTGTCAAAGCTACTTATGATGGTGAGTTGCTTGTCCCCAACAATAATCTGTTTGTTTAATATATACTCCCTTCTTGCAAATACTTTTGTCTTTTCTAAGTGCCACTTTAAAAAGTCATCTTATCCATCATTCTATATATCTAGCATTGAAAATTTTCTTTCTAGTTCCTTTAACCATCTTATCTTATCATAAACCATACAACTTTATTTAACATCTTTCTTATAGGACTATTAAGAGAAACCTCATCTACTAGGTAATCTAGTATCTAGGACTTAACCATCCTATCATTATAAATCTACAGAGAAACATCCTTAGCAGAAAAACTTAGAATCAAACATTCTTAGCATGAGTTAAAATTTTTTTTCTTGTTATTATTATTATTATTTTGTTTTGTTTTGTTTTTCTAGGTAGGGTTTTGCTCTGGTCCAGGCTGATTTGGAATTCACTATGTAGCCTCAGGCTGATCTTAAATTCCTCCTATCCTCCTACCTCTGCCCCCCAAGTCTTGGTGTTGAAGGCATGTGCCACCACACTGGACCTCTTTTATTTATGTCACCAAAAATGTCTATATTTTAAATGAAATCTAGGAAAATGATAACCAGACTTGATTTATAATAATTCCCAAGAATAAACATATGGGCTTTGGTATATGTTTGTTTTTAATAAATTTTATGAAATATACTTTTTGTTTATTTTCTTGAAGAAGGGTCTCACTCTAGCCAGGCTGACCTGGAACTCATTCTGTATTCCCAGGCTGACCCAAGTGCTAGAATGAAAGGTGTGCACCAACACACTGGACCTGAAGTATACTTAAAAACACTTTTTTATTAATTAGAAAATTTGTATGGATGCATCATGTGTTGGTATTATAAGAGAATATTAAAATATTGCTAATGTAAGAAAATACTACTGAAGGAGTTTGAGAGACTATTACTGAAATATGAAAAGTTACTGAGACAGAGCAGTGGTTGCTGTTTGAGGTCTGTGAACACAACAAGCCTTGAGCAAGAGAAGAGAGGAAGGAGAGTAGACAAGATAAGAGAGGAATGAGAATGCCTGCTGCCACTCCTTTGTTTATGGTTAATGGAGGTTCATCTTTCTGTTTGGTATAGCTAATGCATCTTCTGACTTAACTTGCTTTGTTAACTTGCATGCTTATTGTCACGTACACATCTCTGCACCCAACTATAAAACCCCCTGTCAACTAGGGCTTAAGGCCAATGCCTTTTTGGGGACACCCATGTTTGGCCCGATAGCACGAGTGTAATAAACACTCCACTGTCCTCTAGCTGACAAGCTTTGGCTCTCATCGGCATGGGTGTTTTCTACATCAGTACCATCATTTTCCCCATCCCTAGTCGGGCCTTCCTCAGTGGGATTGCTGGTTGTGAGTTTTGAAAGCAGCAGTCAGTCATTGTGGGGGAGGCTTTATGCAATGCCTCTGGATATTCACTCCCACTCTTTGGTTCTTATGATCTTTCCACCTCCTCTTCAGCAAAATTTTTAGTCATACTGGGTGTGGTGTAAGTCCCTGAGCCCCTCCCCCAACCAACCTCAAGAGAAGTTTCAACACCCACAGTGAAACCTAAGCCTGCCTGTAAACAGAAGATGAAGCCCCCCACCCCACCCCATCTTCTGTGTCTCTGTCTGGTGGAAATTAACACCCCTTCCCCATTCCAGGCCACCTGGGTCCTTCCCCCAATCTGGGTATTCATTTAAATTCCCAACCTGTGCTTTTTTCTCCACCCTTGGTGAAAATAGCCCCGTAGCTCACATTTCCTCCTATGAAAGCCTTTTCTTTCAGAGTGGTCTCTCATGGTGATCATTTCCAATCTAACCTCTGGTGCAGAGGTTAAGGGGTCACCCCCAGTTGCCCTCTTGAGTGACTGGATCCCCCTTCCTGGACCACATGACCACGGAACTGCTGCTAAGCCTCTGAAAGCTTTGGATCATCTGTCTGCCTGCTGGCTCCCCCACCCACCACATTTCGGCTTTGTTCCTCAGCTCTCCTTCATTGCTCCCCCCCCTCTCTCCTGCCCTTTTCTCTCTCTCTGGCCTCTTCCTCCCCTTCTCGCTCTCAGAGAGTGTTTCTTTCTCTATCTCTCTCTCATTAGCCTGACCTTGGCTTCTGCCAGAAGTCATGCAGGCACACCAGGCTACACCCTTCTCTCCCTCCTGTCACGGGAACAGAACTTCCTAACCTGTCTCCTCCACCTGTACCTGCCTTCTCAAACACCTAAGGTCCTGCACCTTCAGGGTGACGACTGGGCCTCAGTACTAGCTGAACTAAGGGTCCATTTGCCCTAAAGATGTCACTCTTCACTTTAAATTGTCACAGGTTTGCTCAACTTCAGCCGGGCACTCCCAGGTGATCCGAGGTACTCTTCTCTTCTCTTCTCTCGTCAGTCTTCCTCTGCTCTCCCTGCTCCTCTCTCCCTGTACTTCCCTACTTCACTCACTTCTGCACAAGGCTCCCAGCCTTGGCTTTCCACCTGAGAACTCTCTCTCTGTGTCTGTCTGTCTCTGTGTGTGTGTGTGTGCCCCTGTCTGTCTCTGTCCCAGCAGCTCCTCTGCACCCACCTCTTCTCTGCTCTCTCCCCAACACAGCCGCTCACTCTGGGTGATCCTAACCCCCCATGCCCCCTTCTCTATGATGACCTGCAGAGCCCCATTTAAAGCTTGAATACTGGAGACAAATGACACCAACAACATCAGCAGCGGCCCAGCAACAGGTAGGCCACCCCTCCTCCTGCCCTTCACAGGAGCCAGTCACTAATCTACCGGCCATAGACTAATGGTTCCGACCCCCTGCCCCACCCACAAGATCTCTGCTTAACAATGGAGGAGCTGGGGCAGCATCCAGACCGTGGACAGGCTGGTCCCATCCTGCTCTGCTCAGTGATAGGTGTACAGAGCCAACCTCACTCTCCTGGCTCCCCTGCTCTAAATTATCTGGGATACCCCACTTTCCCACCCCTTCCTCATGCCTTTTTGTCCTGCAGTTCTCTCTCTTTCTTTCACCTCTTATTTCCACCCCATTTGTTTCATGCCTGCCTCCACGCTTGTCTCTTTCTCTTCTTCTGTACTCAAACACCCCATCTGCCTCATCTCACTTCAAGCCACCTCTCTCAGGCTGGCCTCCTTCCCATCTACTTCTCTTCTTGATAAAGTCGTCCCCAGATACATCAAATATATTGAGAACAGTTATTTATGCTAAAAAATGTTTTATTTTAAATTTTCTGGTTAAGGATGCTTTTGCTATGTTCTCCAATAAAACAATGTCTGACTTTTTTGATGCTAGGTTACTCGTTCTCTGTTAATAACAAAAAAAAAAAAAGTCAATTAGGTATAGTTTCTCTTAACGCTTTAAAAGATGATTATGCTATTTTGTTCATTGTTTAAGAGTCATAAAAACTGACTTTTTAAGGTGCTCATCCAAACTAACTATATTTCTTTGTCAATGTGTTTATAATATATTTCTCTTTCAGGACTAGATAAAATATCACTTGTCTAATTACATTTTTCTCTTCCCAAATTATGTTTTTAAGAAATATATCAAAAACAAACTGCTTTAATTTGACCAGGTTCTATTCTATTCTTAACCATATTGTTTTAATTGAGATTTTACTCATTTTTCTCAGCTCTAATGTCGCAAGTTCATTGCTTATTTATGATTTAACTGTATATGTATGTATATCTGACTTTAACCTGTTTTTATGCTTCTATAATGGTTTACAAAATGTCTTTTGCTAAATGTCATCCCTAAACATAAGTCCTACATCATGTAGAGACTAAAATATTTTAATCTGTTTTACTGCTCTGAGATTTGAGCCAGCTAGGACTACCTAATGTTTTCAATAACTTCCTGATGCTTCTTTTCTGCCCCCATGACTAACTGGTTCTATGATGATCTGATCAATATTATTCTATAACCAATTATTTAAATCAATTTATTGTACTATATTCACAATTCCTTAAGGGCAATAATCATATGTTCAGGGCTGGGAAGATTGCTCAGTAGTTAAAACACTTGCTTGCAATGCCTTCGGGCCTGGGTTCAACTCCTCAGTACCAATTTTAAGTCAGATGGACAAAGTGACACATATGTCTGAAGTTCATTAATTGTGACAAGAGATACACACCTATAGTGTCTCTCTTTTTCCCCCTCCTTCCCTTGCTTCTCTCTCTCCAAATACATTTAATTTTTTAAATGTCATTTATTTTATATATTTAATATTTAAGACAAATTGTTATGTTCAGGGTATATGTTCAGTAAATTCTCTCTCTCTCTCCTCTCCTTACAAATACATTTAACTTTTTAAAATATGTTCTTTTATTTTGTATTTTTAATATCTAAGACAAACTGTTATGTTCAGGGTACATGTTCAGTAAATTCCTATTCTAACAGCTAATGATTGCCTGAGATCTCATGAAATTTATATCATACCTCTGGAGTAGATCATTATGGTTCCAGTTCCAAACATGACCTCTGTGACTACCCTTAATCCTAGCACTTGAGAGATGGTAAATTAGTTTTCTACTGTGTATTAGATTAATTGTTATCCAAGATTAAGCTAACAGCATTAATTGTCAGTGTTTTTTCTCTTTCAAAATAATTTGTCAAAATATTAGAACTCAGCTGTTCTAATTCAACAATGACTAGACTCTGCTGTATTGTGGGTAATTACAGAGTATCTAGATTTTATTTAAACAATTGTCTTATGCTTAATATTTCAGGTCTATCACCTCTAAATAAACTAACTCTTTAAGATATATTCCCTTCTACAGGTTACAACCTCAAGCTCAGACAATGATCTTCATCTGAGAAAAATGATTTCAACCTCTGTGGTTGTGTTTCCAACCTCTCCTGGATAATTGGTTTGTTTTCAAACATAGATATCAAGATTCATGCTGTCTTGTCTGTTCCTGATGATTTCCAGGTTAGATCAATTTATTTGGATTTTATTACTAAAAATAGTGTTCTTAGAACTGATAATATGTTTTATCTGTATTTATAGTCATGAGACATTTAAATCTACTTTCATACTTCAATTATGGCCTGCACTATCCCAAGACAAACAAACTTAAATGTTAGACAAAATAAATTTAAAAGTTATACCTTTCTTTAACTAGGCATGCTTACTAGTCAGTTATAGGTGGATATACTTATTCTTTGAGTGTTCTAACTACTTATATAAAAGTCAAATTCAATTGGAGTTGTGGAGCAAAAAGACAAATATTTTTTGCCTCTGTTCCCATGTCATGAGGCCAGGAGATCGAAGGACACTCCTTAACAGGAAAATCACCACTAAAGACATGAATCACACAGATCCTCTGATAGCCTGCCTTTTTGGTCAGGAAAGATATGGAGACCAAGAAACAAACTCAGTGTACAGTCTAAACAGGAAAGTCACAATTCAGGCTTCCCCCAAAAAGGGAAGGCCAAGATGACCAAGGCCTGAACTTATCCTAACTGCCAGCACCAATGCTGGAGAAGTCCAGGGCTCCTCCCAGGTCCAAAAAATCCTCCTTGAAGTGCCAGGAGTGACCCCTGAAAAACAGATATATACTTATTTAAATTTTGGCTTCCTAGTGGGACTCAGAGAAATTGATACGGGTTGCTGATAATTAATATTTGTAAGCAACATGGGAAGAGAGTTCTGGAATCCTCCCTTCCCCCTCCTTCTATTCTGAGTTTGTGTCCTCTAGTGCCAAAGAATTGTACACAGGGACAGAATTAAATTTTAATTACACATTTATTCTAATTTAGTAAATTAGGACAAGGGGAGTTGGATGGGGAAATTTCCTAGTCACCATGTGGGAAGTTACAGAGTTCTCCAGTGTGGGGAGAACATGTGTCAGAGAGTTAACAAAGCTTATGGTATTTAGTTAAATAAACAGCCCAAGAAAAGATAATAGAAAGCTCCCTTTATGAGAAAGAGAGATTCATGAGAGAAAGTCTGGAGCCTGCTCCCCCCCCAAGCCATCAGCTGGGGTAGGAGTATAGGCCTTACCTCACTGAGGCCTGGGTCAGCAGTCTTTCTACTCCATTGCCATGTGGGGGAAGAGAGGGCCCACTTCCTCTAGGGAAGAGAATTTAAGTTCTTCCCAGGTGAGCCAGAGAGACAGCTGATTGGTTTATATTTGACCAATCAGTTTTAGCACCTAGGTTGTAGCTCTAACTAAACACCTCCCCCTCAAGGGGAGGGGGGCTGCCTCTGCAGAGAGGTCTGACCATCACAAAATGTATAACCAAAAATATAAGATTAAGACTGTTACATGTTGGGTTCTGCCCTTCTATAATCTAGCTCTATAATGTGGATACTTTCAAATCTTTCTCTGTTTGTCTCTCTCTCCTTGGATATAAGGACAACATATAAAAAAAATCTTAAAATGCTCACTTGTAGACTGTTATCTATAGATACCAACAAGCTCACAAGCAGCTCCAAACTAATCTAAGGGAGCTCTCTCTCTCTCTTCCCCACTCCATGGGTATCTATTCTTGACTCTTCTCTCCCTCTTGAATCAGCTTAATCTTATCAATCACACTGCTTGTTGCCTGTGTCCTTCACAGTAGGGGTAAACCTCGTGGCTTCCATAGATGCCACTGGACTGGCTGCAGGGGTGGGGGGGCTAGGCCATAGCCTTCTCTCCTAGGAAAAGCTCTCTACAGAGCTAAGCTTGGCTGTCCCAGGCCACAGAGGCCTTACAATTACAAGAACAGCTCACTTCTTTAGCATCTGTTGTCCTACAGAATCAAAGGGCGCTGGATCTGTTAATGGATGACAAGGTTGGGGCTTGTCTTTTTCAAAATGTGCTATTACTATGTAAATCATTCAGGTAAAGTGGAGCTTGAAATAATAAAAAAACCTCAAAGACCTGGCTAACCAGCATCATCTTCCTTAAGCCCTTGGAGTGTCCTGGGGTCCATATGGCCTGCACTTGCACCACTATTGGGACCTCCTAAAAGGGATAAGTTTGATACTCCTCATGGCCCATTGTCTCCTGAAATATGTCCAAAACCAGGTACACTGCCTAACTCACAAAAAATTTAATCAACTATCAATGACTTCTTCTTACCAGCCTGTTACCACATCTGAGCCTGACTCCATCCCTGATCCTGAAACAGCCATCTCATTTCAGCCTCCCCTGGACATCATCGCCCCACTGTCAGAAGGAAAAAGCCACACTGAAAGACTTCGCCCATATTCCATAACAAAAGTCTGGGATATTAGGTCAGAACTCAGGGAACACCTCGGTCCCCTCCCCCAACCAGCCTCAAGAGAAGTTTCAACACCCACACTGAAACCAAAGCCTGCCTAGGCAACAGGAGATAAAGCCCCCCCCCCCTGCTGTGTCTCTGGTGGAAAAGACATCCCCATTCCAGGCCACCTGGACCCTTCCCCCAATCTGGGTATTCACTTAAGTTCCTGACCTGACTTTCGAATGCACCTTTTTCTCCACCATTGGTGAAAATAGCCCGGCAACTCACATTTCCTCCTATTAATGCTGTTTCTTTAAGAGTGGTCTCTTATGGTGGTCATTTCCAATCTAATACCAATCACTTCTGTATTTCTGCTTTGGTACAATTTGAGTATCCTCAGTATCTGTCTCTATCACTCTGGTGCTGGCTGTCAGGCCTGTAAGCAGCACTCTTGCTCATCTTGCCAATTTCTCTGTGGTTTCACCTGGGCCCTGGCTGATATGTGAAGGGTGGTTCATCTCCTTGATTCTCTTTGCCTTCTGAAAAAGAAAAACAGAATCTCCAACGGAGAGTGAGATCAGCATAGATTAAATGGGATCAGTTTTGCTAATTAAAAGAGAATTAGAGTTGGGCTCGGTGGTGCACGCTTTTAGTTCCAGCACTTGGGAGGCAGAGGTAGGAGGCCACCCTGAGACTACATAGTGAATTCCAGGTCAGTCTGTGGTAGAGTGAGACCCTACCTCGAAAACCTGAGAGAGAGAGAGAGAGAGAGAGAATTTGATGAGAGTAGCCTCTCTTTTTGGCCAAAGACTAGTGGAAACTTCTCATTGGAGTCCATGATCTTGGTCTCCATAGGATTCTTAGTTCCCAGTTCCAGCTATGGGTTACTTTCCACAGAACAGATCTATTAGCAAATCAGAGAGCTGTTGGTTTCCCACATAGGCTTGGTGCTACTACTGCACAAGTGTTTACACCTTGTCACATTAGTTGCTTTCCTAAGCAGTGTCCCCTGCTGGCTCAGTGTCATTGACCATTTTCCCCCAGCAGCTCACATAGCGCTTTCCAGCACTGTATGGGCTCACTGGGAACTGACTTCCTTCCAGATTCCAGCTGGATCTCTCTGTTCTGTGTTGTCAGCATGTGGTGTCTTCAGCAATAGTGTCTTTGACAGAAGCTTGTCTTGTTTTGGGGACCTCACAGGTCTCTCTGATCAACAGCTCAATGTGGGTTGTAACCAATTTCTAGCACTGGGAGTTATAAGCCAGAGCCAAATGTTTTAGGGTTAGGCTTCATCCCACCCTCTCCAAGGCCCTTCTTACCAGATGATCCCTATATACTCCTATTAGTGACAGTTAACTTGTACTTTTAGGAAAGTTCCACAGATTCCATACCTGACCCCGTCCCCTAGAGTGGGAGGTGTCTCTAACTAGAATTCAAACCTAAATCCTGAAACTGGTCAGGTATGGACTGACCAACCAGCTGTCTCTCTGACTTACCTGGCCCAGTTCATATAAGTCACCTGAAACAGGAAGTCTGCCCCTCTCCCCCACATGGTAGGCTAACAGAAGGACCTCTGAATCTCCAGGGTTTAGGTAAGGCCTCCCTCACCACAGCCACTGTGGTAAGGGGCTGGGGTTCTTTCCCACATGAATCTTTCTTTCTCATGATGGGAGCCCTCTAATATCCTTCCTTCCTCTGCTTATTTGGCTGAGCAGCACAGATTTTGCTAAAACCTCTCCCATATGCTGTCTCCACACTAGTGGCTAGAGATCTCTGTAAATTCTCATTTCCTTTTAAATAAAGTATGGGATATTTTCTATAATCCCATTCCCGAGTCCTCTGATCTTATTCTGATATAAATAAATGTGTGTGAAATGCTCTCTATCTGGGCTTGTCCAATTCTTTGGCATGCTGAGATACAAACTCTGGGGGAAGTACAGTGAATTCACCCCACTGTTATGATTCCCCGCTACATATTGTGGTTAATATCTTTTAATCTGCTATCTAGGAGGAATATTTCTATGGTACCAATTCATTTTTGATTTAGTTTTGTGTGTTTGGGGGGAGGGGGATGGGAGGGCAGGGAGAGATACACTGATGTATACTTTTAATGGCATGAAAACTGTAATAGTGTAACCAGTGAGGGCTCCCAGGGAGACCACTCAGACACCACAATGGCAGTAAGGAAGGAGTCTTAATTAGCCAGTTGGTGACTACACCCAGGATCCAGGAACCCAAGTGCATCCCCGAGCTCATGCGCAAGGCCCATATTTATACAGAAACACCATAAGATTTTGTTTTACAACTTCATAGTTTAGTAATTATAACCTTACAAAGGTGAGAGTTAATTTCAGAAGAGAAGGAACTTCTCAAGATCTCCAACATCATCACCCCTGGCAGCAGCAGCAGAATGTATTAAGCAGTAGCCAGGGAAACATTTTGTCTTGTGTCACAGTTGCTGATTAGAGGAGGGTCTGGTAAGTGACATTTCATTCCTTAAAACAGGTTTAGCTTCCTCTAGCTGTAAGAGGTCACACAGAGTATCAAGATGGAGTTATTCTTGCCCATTGAGAGTTCTGCTGTATGTTAGTGTTTAATCTTATAGGGCCTGTTTGACACCAAGGTATGATTATGAAGTCCCATATACTACTTGCATTTGTGCATTTCTTTCTTTCTTTCTTTTGAAAAATTATGTGGGAACCCAAGACTGAAGTTATTCTGGGGCAATCATGGTTGTTACTGCTCATGTAGCCATGTCAAGGGGAACCCACACAAGGTCTTAGCCTAGTTCAGGCCATCTACTCTTTCTTCTCAAGTGTTTTCAAACTGTTCATTGCTTGTGTTGTGTGTATATGCTGGGTATGAAAGAAAGAGCATGCAGGCCAGCATTTGCTATAGCACACATGTGAGAGAGGACAACGTCAGGAATTAGTCCTTGTGTTTTCTTATAACCATTTACCACTGTGTTCTGCATTCACGAGACTAGTTGGCTCTCAGGCTTCCAGGAGATTCTCCTGTTTCTGCCTCCCATCTGGCTGCAAGCATGCTGGGATTATACACATACTTGTCATTACCATATCTGTTTTGTTTTTTTGTTTTTTTTGGTTTTTTGAGGTAGGGTCTCACTCTAGTCCAGGCTGACCTGGAATTCACTATGTAGTTTCAGGGTAGCCTTGAATTCATGGTGATCCTCCTACCTCTGCCTCCTGAGTGCTGGGATTAAAGGTATGTGCCACCACGCCCAGCTCATATCTGCTTTTACATGGCTTCTAGGGATCCAAATTTGCTTGTGTGGCAAGTGTTTTGCCCAGTGAGCCATCTCTCTTGCCACCTATGTTATTTTATATGAGGCAAATGAGCTTCCATTCTCTCCCAAAGGATAGGCTGTGATTGAGAGCAGGTCAGGAAGGAGTTCATGAGGTTAGGCCAGCAGTCAGTTAGAGGGACCATGCCTGATTGGTCCCTACTGAGCAGTGATACCATATGAAGACAGTTTCTGAAGAGATGATGTATGGTTAGACTAGAAGCATCAGGTAAGTACAGGAGAGCAGGGCATGTGGCGGAGGGCTGGATAGATTCCCTGAGAGGTGAGGAGCAGACCAGCTCAGCCTTTAAACTTTTCTTTCACAGCTCCCTCCCATCTTGACAACCTATGTGGCCCTTGGCTCAGTCCTTCATCAAACTCAGTTCTACCATCACTAGCATTAGGATCATAGGGAGGGGTTGATCCCCTCCACATCTGGTACAGAGTGTGATCTCTGAGGATCGCCAGTTACCTGGAGGGGAAATGACATTGTAGCGGTAACACCAGAATGGGCAAGGCCAGTTCTCAGGAGCACATGGAAGCCTGCTGCAAATGTCTGGTGTGAGGTCCTTGGCATGCCTGGGTTTGCAATCTTTCGGAAGCCTAGTGTCTACCCCCAGGAGAGCTGGCTGCTGGCCCTAGGCAAGTTTCTTGAGTCTCCCACATACTACATATCAAAGGAGTGCTAATACGAGCCTCAAGCCATGTTATGAATAATTATACAGTTGCGGGCCATAGTGTCTGGCCCATAGCAGCTGCTCGGTTAATGGTGGCTATTACTACTACTTAGTAGTCTGTTCCCAGGCTCCTGTTAGCGCCATCTGGAGCTGGGCTGGGGGTTGGGAGGCAGAACTCCAGGTGTAATGGGAGTTCAGAAAGCAGGGACCCAGAAATTTGTTTTTTAAAAAGCAGAGTCTTGGGGCTGGAGAGATTGCTCAATACTTAGGGCGCTTGCCTGCAAAGCATAATGACCTGGGTTTGATTCCCCAGCACCCATGTAAATGTAGATGCACAAAGTGGCACATGCATCTGGAGTTCATTTGTAGTGGCTGGAGGCCCTGGCACACCCATTCTCTCTCTCTGTCTCTCTTCTCTCTATGCATCCCTGCTTGCAAATAAATAGAATATTAAAGAAAAAAAACAGGGTCTTATTTGGGTATGGTGACAGACACCATTAATACCAGCACTCAGGAGGCAGAGGTAGGAGGATCGATGTGAGTTTGAGGCCAGCCTGAGAATACATAATGAATTATTCCAGGTGCCCCTGGACTAGAGGGAGACCCTACCTTAAAAACAAAAAACCCAGGGCTGAAGAGATGGCTAAGGCGTTTGCCTGCAATGCAGAAGGACCAGAGTTCGATTCCCCAGTGCCCATATACAGCCAGATGCACAAGAGGGTGCATGTGTCTGGAGTTCATATGTTCATATGGAGCCCATATTCTCTGTCTGCCTCTCTCTCTCTCTCTCTCTCAAATAAATAAATAAATAAATAAATAAATAAATAAATAAATAAAAACAAAAAACCCAAAACCAAAACAAAAAACAAATCAAGTCTTATGCAGCCCAGGCTGTACATATGTAGAGTCCATGAAGACCATGATCCCCTGGTCCTTCTCTATCTACTTCCCAAGTTCTGGGAACTACTGCATGCGCCACTACTCCTGGCTAATAAATGTAGCCTCTGAAGGGTCCTGAAGAGGAAGATAGGTGAGAGGTGCTGCCTACTTGTTGCCCCTGCTTTTTGCAAGTGCTGAAGATGGTACCCTGGGCTTCTCGCAGGCTAGGCAAGTATTGTACAAGTGAGCCACATCCCTGCCCTGTCCCCTTACACTGCAGTCCCAGAGGGGTTTCCTTCCCAGCTAAATCTCTTGAGCTCCAGGAGGCCTATGCTTCCCTTCCAACCTCTTTGCCCCTCAGTTGCTCACATTCTGTACCCTCTACTCTCCGCCCCCCATTTTGTTAACTAGCCTTCTCCCCAGGAAACAGTGTCTCCATAGCCCCAATGCCTCCTCCTCCTCCCCTGCACAGACTGACCAGAGCTAGAACTGGAATTCACCAGCTGACCCTGGCCTGTGGTGTCAAGGCTTCCTCTGTCCTGGTCCTCACCTGGGTGAGAGACTGACAGTGAACTCTTGCCACAGATTCAGGGTAGCAAAATGGAGACATGTGTGTGTTAGATGGCATGCACAAGGAACTCTACACACTTAGTCCTCCATAAGGTGGTGTGGTGTGGACACCCTTGTGGCTGGAGGGCTTACAGTCAATGCCAGATTAGCAGAGGATAGGCAGGTGGTAGCTCATCTACCAAAGACCATTGCACCCTGCAAGGTCCAAGCAAAGGCACCATCTCATTCTGCCCCTCTGTGCCCCAGACACAGGACGGATTTGTCACCTAAAGGGTGATGGGACAGGCCAGTGTTCTACCCTGTTGAGTAGACACTGGGTTTATAGGAAACCAATAGTGAGAGCAAGGTACCCACTATAGAAGAAGGCCAGGCTAGGAGGCCCTGGGCCTGATGAGGGAATTGCTGGAGGCTGGGGAAGCCGTGGCTGGCCTGGTGGGGATGACTCTGCCCTGAGAAGGGTCCTTAACCTCTAGGGTCACCGCCCCTTCCCCATTGTCTATATCTTTGGTCCTTGAAAGACAGGTAGTTTTGGAAGGCAGAAGAGGGATGGGAAAGCAGTCCTTCTGGGGGAAGACTGTGGGCCTGTGGGACCCAAACAAGTCCCTTGTCCCATGCATCTGAGCAGCTCCTCTTGGGCTTTTTTAAATGAAGGGGGTGGAGGGGGGAGGTGTCCCTTTGCTGTGACTCAGCATTTGCAGTCAGTGAGAAGCTCAGCCTGGGATTTCCCAAACAACCTCCCACAGCTGCTCCTGGGGCTCTTCTGCCTACAGTTGCCAGCTTCCAAGGCTGAGGGGCTAGAAAACCCTTTCCTTCCCAGAGACTTTTCATGGCTCAGCTGGGCTCCTTGGGAAGGATTGGGTGGTAGTTTCTTAGAGGAGGAGTGGGATCTCCCCGCATTTGCCCCCAGAACTGGCCCAGTCATGTTAGCCCCCTCCATCTTTGGTCTTGTCCCTGCTCTTTCTGAAGTCAGCACTTAGAATGCTGGTCAAATCCTAAGGGCCAAAGGAAGGAAGTGGAGTTCTGGCACAGGGCAGCTAAGACTGACTTGAATATGTTTGGTGATTGTTAGGGATGGAGAGAAAGAGCCAGCACTGTGGTCATTGGTGCACAGATGAGGAATGCCACAGGGCAGAGTGAGCAGGATGGAACCCCTTTGTGAGGAGTGGGCTGTGCCTTCCATTACTGTAGCTCCTGCCCTGTGACAATGTTAGGGACAGGCAGTTTACCATTATAATTAGCCTTGACAGAACAAAGGACCAGATGGACGCCATATGGAAAGCCCCCTACTCCCTTCTTGGAAGAGTCATTTCTGATAAAGAGGGTCTGAGGTCAGAAGGAATGTCTATGAATAGACAACCAGATGTTTGTCATGAGATTAGGCTCCTGGAATGTATACGTGACCACCTAGATGTGGCCAGGATGTGAGTTAAGGGGTATGAGCCATCTGTGTGTCATAAAAATAATAGATAACTGTGAAATATCACGTGCCTATAAACTCAAACAATATAAAAACCTAGTGAAAAATGCAGAAGAGGTCCTTGTTAGCGGCTCACCCTGTTGACTTGGACCCCAGCTAGCTGGAAATAAGCCTTGAGGTGTGACTTGCATTAACATGCGTGTCTTCTGTCCTCTGAGGAGTGATCGACCTTGGACCACAACAACAACAGAAGAAGCTTCTGGGTTTGAACCTTTAAGGTCAAAAGATATGTATACTCTTCCCCTACATGATTTTATTTTTATTTTACTTTCTTTTCTTTTTTGGTGGTAAGTCTTTATGTCCCAAGTTGGTCTTGAGCCTGAGGATAACTCTAATCTTTTTTATTTTTCTTTTTTAAAAAAATATTTGCAAGGAGAGAGAGAAGAAGAGAGAGAGAGGAGAGAGAGAGAGAGAGAGAGAGAGAGAGAGAGAGAGAGAGAGAGAGAGAGACAGAATGAATGAGAATGAGCATGCCAGGGTCCCCTGCCGCTGCAAACCAACTCCAGACACATGACTCCAGGACACATGTGCCACTCTGGCTTAACATGGGTACTCTGGGCCATCAGGTTTTGCAAGCAAACACCTTTAACCAGTGAGTCATCTCTCCAGCCACACTTTATTTTTTATTTTGTTTGAAGCAGGGTATCACTTTGTAGCCCAGGCTAGCATAGAACTCACTATATAGTCCAGGGCCTCCTGAGGGTTGTAATTACAGGTATCAACCATCACCTCCAGTTTTTCTTTTTTTTTTTCAAGCATGGTCCCACTATAGCTCAGGCTGACTTGGAATTCACTCCGTAGCCCCAGGATGGTCTTGAACTCACAGTGATCATCCTACCTTAGTCTCCTGAGTGCTTGTCTATAAATTACAGGCATGCATCACAAAGCCTAGCCCAGCTCTTTTTCTGTCTTGTTAATTAATAACATTCCTGTCACCATTGTTTCTGTATTTTCCCTACAACCAATCCAATCCATCCTCAGACTTCCTTTCCTGTACCTGTATTGTGTCAGGCGTAATCAGGGACAGCTGCTGGGCTGGGCCAGGCTCAGCCAGCAAGAAGGAGGCATTGTTTTTGGGTCTGGCTGGCATGTGATCATGACTCAGCAGAGAAGGAAAGGATAATATCAGAGTTCTGCACTGTGACTCAGCAGAGAGGAAAGGGATAGCCCCAGAAGTCTGTACTGATGCTGCTTTTCTCTCATATGAAAGCAATTTTCTCAAGGACAGGAAACAGTCTTGGAGAGCCATATCCAAGATCAGCAAGCCAGGTAGTGGCCAAACTGGGTAGATGCTAGGTCAGACTCCTAGTCTAGTGCTCCATTCACTTCATATGAGTAAGGAACTCCTTCAAAGACCTCTCTCAAAGGCTAACCACCCCCAAATCTTATATCAAAGTGTAAGGGAATATTACTAAAAAATGGAAAATTACTGAGACAGAGTTTGTGCTTAGGAACTTTAAACACAGTAAGGTCTTTAAATCCAGCAAAGTCTGACACCAGATAAGAGAAGGATGAAAGAATGTTTAAAGCAAGGTTTACTACCGCCTCCCCTTCATGATTTACTACAGGTTTATTTACTTTTCTCAGAACCCTTTATAAACCTCTGTTTAAATTTCTGTTTGTGAGAGCTAATGCATTTTTGTTTCTTAACTCATTTTCTTTTCTTTCTTTCTTTTTTTTTTTTTTTGAGGTAGGGTCTCACTCTAGCCCAGGCTGACCTGGAATTCACTATGTAGTCTCAGGGTGGCCTTGAACTCACAGCGATCCTCCTACCTCTGCCTCCCAAGTGCTGGGATTAAAGGCGTGCGCCACCATGCCCGGCTTTTAACTCATTTTCTTAACTTGCATGCTTAAACTGTCATGTACACATCACTGTAATTGAACTATAAAACCCCTTGCCACCTAGGGCTCAGGCCAATGCCTTTTGGGGGCTACCTGAGCTTTGGTCCACTAGCATGATTAAACTCCACTCTCCTCTAAGCTGGCATGGCTCTTTCATTGGCACCGGATGTTTGCACTTTATACTGGAGGCCCCAGTGAGATTGGATTTCCGTACACCTTTTTTTTTTTTCGAGGTAGGGTCTCATTCTAGTCCAGGCTGACCTGGAATTCACTGTGTAGACTCAGGGTGGCCTTGAACTCATGGTGATCCTCCCACCTCTGCCTCCCAAGTGCTGGGATTAAAGGCATGTGCCACCATGCCTGGCTGCCGTACACCTTTGTTGGGTAAAACTGCCATTCCCAGACTCTGGTCACTGCGGCTCCTGGAAACTGAGAAGTGCACATCCCAACATGATTCCAGGGTCTCCTTTCCAGGAGGCCAAAGAGAACTCAGAGCCTAGGATTGGGCCACCAATTCAGCAGAGAAAACCCAGTCTGGAGCAGCCATCTGCACCAGGTAGGACCCCCCCCCCCAGGGGTAGTTGGGAGGCTGATCCCCCACAGGGGTGTGTAGCTGCCCTCAACATTTTCCAGAGGTGACATCCACCCATGTCAGAGGCTGAAGCTGTTCCAGTCACCTGGCATCTAGCTAGACCAGGATTTTAGTAGAAATTAAATATGAAAAATTGTTTAAACTTTGAGTGACTGATTATGAGAGTGAATGGACAGCCCAGTCTGCCACGAGGGCACGTGAATGAGGGAAAAGCTACTGCTCTCCACCTTCTCCTAGGGAACATGGGCAGTGGCCTCAGCTCAGCTCAGCTCTGCACTGTGATAGTCCCGGGCCCTGCTCCACAGGGATATGGCACTGCTCACCAGGAGCACATGGAGGGCAACAGGCCTGGGCCTCAGAGCTGTAGGCCATCTCTTCAGAGCAGAGAAAAAGCCTCCTGGAGGTCAGATCTGGGATTATAAAGGGAAGTGAAACTGAAATCCTGGAATTTGTCACATAGGCTCCCAGGTTGGGGGGAGGGGAGGTGGTCACACAGCTCTCAGCATGGGGGAAGGAAGGTCCCTCTGGCCAGACAGACACAGCAGGAGGGAACTTACAAGGCAGGCTTTATCTGTAACTCCTGTTGGGGTTTGGTGTTGATGTTGACACTTCTCTTGAAGCTTGCCACACTGGTTTGGGAATTCCCTTCGGGAAACTGAGGTGCCTAAGGCCCTGGGTTCAATTCCCCAGGACTCACACAAGCCAGACCCACAAGGTGGTGGCCCTGGTGTATTCTTTCTCTCTCTCTCTCTCTCTCTTTCCTTGAAAATGAATAAATAAAATGTTTAAAAAAATACCTCATGACTATAAATACAAATAGAACACATCATCAGTTTAGAAAACACTATTTTTATCAATCCAAATATATTGATCTAACCTGGAAGTAATCAGGAATAGACAAGTAAGACAGCATTAATCTTGACATCTATGTTTGAAAACATACAAATTACCCAGGAGAGTTTGGAAATCCAATTGTAGATGCTGAAATAATTTT